>CAJHQQ010001433.1:0-96901 GCA_905132885.1 Moricandia moricandioides | reverse complement strand
TCGATTTGGAGAGATAAGTATGTGATGAATCAGTATTAAAAGGATGGGATAAACGACTTTTAAATGTTTGATAAAATCTGTGAGAGATGGATTTCTTGTAAGATCTAATTTGTTTAGATAATATTGAATGGATAAATCATCATAAATATAATAAAACTGGCCTTGTGCAATTAAACATGTATAAAGTATAAAAAACAATTTGTCAAATAATTATTATACTAGAAAATTTTGATGTTTTATATTCTTAATATAAAATTTATTGTTTATATCTAGCGTTTCATAAGTTCTATCTTAATTAAACTTTGAATATCTAACATATATTTAATTTTTTTATGAGACATTGGCCACAAACTTATCTATAATACTTGTTCATTTATCTAAAATCGTCTTCTGTTACACTTTCGATTTATTTTGTTTGTGATTCAGATCTAACTAAAACCATAAGTAAAACTATAATTATCCTATACACAGGTATTAATGTTGCAAGAGATCATCTACTCCCTCAATAATTTAAGATTTTGCCTTAACCTTAATTTTATTTTCTAGTTTTCTTGTGCAACACAATATTTTCTTCTTACCTTTTGTGCACCATACAATATTTTCTTATTCAAATTGTGCACTATAAAATTCTTCCGTTTCAACTTCCAAGGGTTTGAAGAATGAAAGCGTTTATTCTAAGGAGTAATAATTAAATCAAATAAAAGGTTAGTAAAACGAAAATTAATTAGCACATACTGTAGTTGGAAAGTGGGGACAATGAAGATTATGGGAACTTGTTGCCGCAGTTTATAAGCACTTCGATCCCCGATAAAGAAACCACACAACCTGAACCTTCTGCCACTCACTATTATACATTGTAAATAGTTTTTGTTTTTTGCATGTTACTTCACACAAACAAAGCTCATGATAACAAAAACAGTCTACTTAGTTTTCTTTATGTTTCAAATAATTGATTTTTAAATTTTTACACACCAATTAAACAGTACTAATTTTTATTCAGTTTATCTTGTATACATAAGCTGACAATAATTAGAACCAATAGAAAAATACTCTATATTTTAAAAAATACACAAGGAGAAAATACAAAAAATTCAGATATATGTATGGGATTTTTTTTTGGGAAATAAATGTATACTACTCTCTCCATTTTCAAAAGATAGTTTTTCTATAAGAAAATCTATTTCTATTAATATATATATATATATATATATATATATATATTAAAATTTCACAGTACTTTCTTTGATTAATATTAAAATTTTAAAAATAAAATATTAATTATTTTTAATTAACTAAATAGTTTAATTGATAATTATTAGAAACTGTATAATACATGTAAACTATAGATTTAATAATAAATATTTATCATATTTTAACATACATAGAAATGGTAGAAAATATAGTATTTTTTAAAAAAAAATGAGTAAGTACATATGATATGAATAGTGGTTTTCTATTGCGGAAATTTCAATTTCCTGGGCAAAAGTTGTAAGACATCTAGATGATTTAATTAGCAAGCATAAGAAAAAATCTTATCGTTTTGAGGAAGACCCTAAAAGGCTGCATGCGTATCCAGGAGATTTATTAGATCAAGCGGACAGAACCAGAAGTATAAAAACTATAAATATAGCACATGATATTTAGTACTCTCTACAAAATAATCCATGTTTTAAAAAAAATTAAGTTTTTTAAAAAATTCATATTTTACTTTTTCAATATTATTTTTATTAGATAATAGTAATAAATTAAAATTTTCAAAAAAAAATTATATTTATTTAATTTTAATTGATTAAAAATTACAAAAATAGTAAATTATAAAAATATATATTTAATACTAAAATTTAATATATTTTATTAATAAGTGTTAAAGACTTAAAATATATTAAATTTTGAAATAGAGGGAATATAACATAGTAGGCATTTGTACTTGTGAGAATTATACTATTAACATCGCAACTTAAAGGTATAGTAGCTGATCTCTCAATCTATTAAAAAGTATACAAAATGCATAAATACCAAGATGCTAAGCGTCTAAATGTATCTAATTAAAATGTTATGTGTGAGATACTATTTTATGCAAAATTTTATCTGTTTTTTTTTGTTACACTCCTCCCTCGTATATTCTTTTTTTTTTGAAAAAGTGCATCTTCCCTCGTATATTCGTCTGATCGGTGCATTAAACTAAGAGTTCTGCAACATCCTTAACGAAAGAATTATACAACATGACCGGGTGATTGTGGTCGAGTGGTAAGGAGACGGGACTGGGACGCCAACACGTTTCAGGTTCGATCCACCTGCTGCGCGAAACTAAGTCACAATTATCCTGGTCACCTTACACGGATATGGGTCCATGCTTTAGGGTCCATTTGAATACCCGGAGAGAGGGTCTATCCGTGGGCTGCACCTCCCCTTAGGGATTAGTTTGGGCATCTCCATGGGCCTGGGATACCCCCAGGTTAATCAAAAAAAAAAAAAAAAAAAAAAAAAGAATTATACAACAGTCACATAACTGAAATTAACTTTATATACATATGTACGAGATACATATGCACCATTAAGAAGACTGATTCTCTTTGGGCAAGATGGCTCCACCATTATAGGCTAAAGGATGAAAGCTTTTGGAGCTTGGATGAAAACAAAACTACTTCATCATCGTGGAGATTTTTACTTTTATTGCGTGGTCTGGTTTCTAGATTCTCACGTCTTAAACTGAGAAATGGTCGTCTTATAAGCTTCTAGTACGACAATTGGACACCTTTGGGTCCTCTTTTTCACAGATTTGGTGAAACGGACCCGAGACAGCTATCCATAAGCATTTTTGCGACTGTTTCAGATGCTTGCAATGACTGGGGATGACTTTTGGGGGGAGCTCGCTCTCCTCTAACTGAGGAACTACAGACATCTTTCACCATTGTCCCTCTCCCCACAATGAGTTTGACAGATGATACCTATGTGTAGAACATTAATGGAGATGAATTGCAGGAATTCTCCACCAATAAAACTTGGGAAGCTGTCCGAAACAGAGAAATGAAACAACCTTGGACTCAAAGCGTCTGGTTCAAAGGTCATGTTCCTCGACATGCGTTTACTTCGTGGATTATCTACCAAGATCGTCTACCCACAAGATCAAGATTTCTGAAATGGGGTATGAACATCTCACGTTCTTGTTGCTTATGCAAAATGGCAGTGGAGGACATAACTCACTTGTTCCTGAATTGTGATATAGGTGAAGGGGTCTAGAGCTTGGTACTGCACAAACTTGGATATTCTTTTAGGTTTTTCCACACCTGGACATCATTTACGGAGTGGGTAACTCTAAGCGATACAATAACCAGTAGAACACTTAAAAGGATGGTGGCGCAGGTAACAATTCTCAGTATCTGGACTGAGAGAAATAACATACTATACGTTTGAGAATCTCGGAGTCCACGTACTATTTTCAGGTTCATTGTTTCATCAAGGATGTTATTCCTGGCAAAAGGAACCTCAGGAAATTTCAACCTCTAATACATCTCTGGATACGTTATGAGTGATCTTTTGGACCTCATTGGATGTTAGCTTAGTCTTGTTTATTTTTTGCCAAGGCTGACTTAACTTTGTTTTAAAACTTTTGTAGCATTACAAACTCTTATCATATATGAAATTCACATTTTGGCAAAAAAAGAGATACTTATGCACATATAGATATAGCCATCGACAAAATCATATGTACCTCCCATACATAAATAAGTAGTGTTTTCTTGAATATATCGACCACGAGTAAAAGCAAGATATTAAATAATATTGACAAAAAAAAGCAAGATATTAACGGTTACTTACGAGAATTTTTTCTTTGTTAACAGTTATTTATTTTATCAAATACTAAGGGTATTTTTATCCCAAGTTTCTTAATGGGGTTCTTGCACTGTTTGCGGGTCCCACTGACATGTGGGGCCCGTGAACAGTGTAAGAACCGCTTCTTAAAACTCTTAAATAAGAACCGTTTTTAGAGGGTTTCTTACACTGTTCACGGGTCTCACTGACACGTGGCGATCCGTAATTGGTTCGTTTTTATTTTTTATTTTTTTATTTTTTTTAATTAGAAAAAAAGAAAAATGAAAAAAATAATAAAAAAAACAGGAACCCCATTCCTGGGTTAATGATGGCCTAAGTCATTTTCAAAACACAAAAGCCTAATTTTACTTGAAAATAAGCTAGCTTTGAAATTAAAAAAGAAAAGAGAAGAAACTCTAATCTTCTGAAGGAGCTGGTCGTGAGTATAATTTAGAACAGTGATGATCTGCATGAGTTGAGAGTAAGTGTGAGTAGTAGCATTCCTCTAAAGGCATGTTTATAGTATTTGAGATCCCCATTTCTAGCTTTCCTTTAAAGGCATTAGACTGCGTCGTTCGCCATGACAGTAGAAGAGCCTTTTTTTCCTCGGCCGAAGCTTGAAGGAGCGAAGCGAGAGTGGTGTTGCAACAGGTGACACGCCAGCTTGATGATGAAGTGTACGAAAAAAACAGCTGTTGAAATGTTTAAAAAACAAAAAACGTGTTGGAATGAATAAAATAAAGGGAGTTCCCTTCAGTCCAATCGCAATGAATCTAAGATCCAATAAGTCTCCGGCATCATTCACTCATGTAACGAGTTCAGTTCTTTTTGGTGACTCGGTAAGTGAATGAATGAGTCTGGAGCTAATTGGATCAAATCACAATTTGTGAATGGACTTAAGGAAACTCTCTTGGTATTTATCCGAGATCAATTACAACAATCACTATAATCATTCAGTGGACAATTGTACGCATATTATAGCATATACATATGTATAAATGCTTTATAGTGGATGACATATGTGTATGGACCAAGAACCCTAGAGAGAGAGAGAGAAAAACAAAATAACTATAAGACATATTTAGCAAGATCGATTCTAAAGAAAGCAATTGAATAATGGTTTATGCACAATCTAAGCTATCAATTATAAAAGATGATGTTGATTGTGTAATATCTTATGATGCAGAGAGAAATCAAAGGGAGAGAAAGAGAGAGGGATCTGATTGTGAAGGGAGAGATTTTGATATCTGTAGAGGTAAGAATGGTAGAAAATACAGTACTATGGATGATATCATACAACTGGTTGGATGGGTATATATAAGCCATGGCTGGAATTGGAAGAGCCTTATGAAATATTGATTTTGACACCCAATTTTTTTAGAGATTTTTATATTGTATAAATCTTTTAAACTATAGAAAAGAAATTTATGGAAGATTTTAAGAAATTGCTCCCAATAACTAAGAAAAAAAATAAATTGACAAATTAACCAAAATCTCTCTCTCTCTCTCCCAAAATCTAATTTTTCTTTTTTTTTGGTTATTTGGCAAATAAATCCTTTAAAAAACATTTATAGCTTCAAAATAATCAGCTCCGGCCTTGATAAACTTATAATTTCGTTTTTTAGGTAAATTGTTTACACATGTAGGAAAGTATAAAGTTCTTGGCTATAAAATAAAAGTTTCTGCCTGTTTGTATATTATTATTTCCTTCAGTTCATTGGGAAACAAGCTTGGACTCAATAGAATAATGGAAAAAAAAATAATAATGGCAGTTACTTGTCAAGTATACATGTCTAAACCGTAGTGCTACTAATGTACGTAGTTGTAAACTCTTGGCTTTTACGAAAAGGTTTCGATTATTATAAAATGGATTTGTAAATTTGTCGTCGTTAAAGTTTTGCAGTTGTGATCATTAACGAACGGTTTCATAAATTGATATATAATTAGTTATGATGGATTCGATTAGTGATAAAAATCAGTAAAAGTTTTGTGGTGGTAAAAAAGCGGCAAGTGATACCAAAGTAGTTTCAGAAAAAAAGTAGTGGTACACTTCTACAAAAAAAAAAAGAACTCTTTAAAAAGAAATAAAAAGAACTCTTTAGTCACGATTCATAACGACTGGAATCTTCCAACTTAGAGATTTTAATATCATCAGTTGCATAATTGCATTGCATCTCTAAGACCTTCTTTAGTTCTAGCTTATACCAAACATAAATAAAAATGAAATTCTTATTGTGTCCAATCAAACTTTTTCATCATCTGTCCATCCACACATCTAATCTCATCCCACTCTTTCTTCTTCCTCATCATTATTTTGAAGACTCGAATTATTTCCTCCCTACTAAATTACCACATTAATTTTTCTTCAGATTTTGTATACTTCTAATACACATTTTGCATATCCAGCGAACGTGATTCACTTTCATTAGCAGTTTGTTTTAACAAAAAAACCACGGTTTATTGATTTTTTTTGTGCTATATATTTAAGTGAAATCTAATTGATTGAAAATGAAGAAAATGTTATGCATAACCATGACTGATACTATTGTTTTAAGATTTTTTTTTTAATATGCAACATATACTAAAAGTGATTGATTGATTGTTGATGCAGAATTCCTGTAAAATATATATATATATATATATATATATATATATATGTATATTCGCGTGATGTGACAAGATACTTTGGTGCTTAGACTAGTAAACATGAGAAGCATACGCAGCTCGGGCCATCCCTAGCTATAGCGCCAAGGTGGAGATAAAATGATGCATCATACACACCTCTTGGAACTGCTTGAGAGCCATCATAATAGCGATCCTTGAACACACTTTCTTCGACAACGTGTTCTAGAAACCCTAACTGCGCCGAACCTACTACAACCCCTAACCATTTTAAACCTATATAGATTGGTATTCATTACAATCTGCTCATTTATTATTTACAGTTAATTAAGATGGGCGTATCATTTTGCTGCTTTAACTTTAGAAGATTCTCCAATGTAGTGGTACTTGTGTTGCTTTTCAGGTGTTGGCAAAACAATTAACAAATGTTGTTGGGTTTTCTTAATTATAAAGATCCTTTTCGGATATAAAGCATACCCCTACGTTATTATTAATAGAACTGACAAGTAATAGTTCTCACCATCTAATGACTGAAACATTATCATTCATGACTTCAGAGCAAAAGAAGTAATAACAAGTGAACAATTAAAAATTTGACACCGATTGATGCCTGAAACATATCATTCATGACTTCAGAGCAAAATATTCACGTTGTCGAACCGTACGTAATACAACTTTTATTTGAATAAATCTTTGTTTTCATATATTTTGAATCTGATTCACAACTTTATTTACTTTAAGAAGAATATGCCGAGTTAAAATAACCAACTACAATAACGACATAAAAGATATACCAACTCAATTACTTTTCTAGAAATCCGATGGTCTAATGATTATTGTATTAGGATAACCCTACAACTCTTAATGTGGTATATAGTATGTAACGTAGGAGAAGCGACAAAAAGATTCTGTTACTAATTTGTTATTTTTTTAATTATTATAACCTTTAATAGATTAAGATTGATGATCTGCTTTCACACGAAAACTGTTATATAGTATTAGAAGTTTTCTGAATTATAACTATATTTTATATATCTCTAAATCAAAATACTTGAATCTCCTTGAAATAAAAATTCCATACTTATATTTTTCCGAAATTAAAATTTGAAATTTCATAACCCCTTGTTATAACTGGTGTACTATTTATTAATAAATACTTAACCATATTAAAACCAATCATAAAACTAAAAATTAAGATTTAATTGTGTTTAATAAACCACAAAAATATCTAATTACTATCTAAACCTGGTTAAGTTGGGTTGAGTTTCTGTTCTCGTTCATTCAGGTTTGGTTTATTTTGGGGTTTGATGGTTTGATTTTTCATTTACATCGCAAACCATAAAATCCAACATTAAAGGAAAAATAAGTATATAACTTTTGATTCAAAGATATATAGAAAATAATAATATTTCAAGAGACATTTAATGATATATAATAGTTTTAATAGAGAAATAACTCGCGTCGAATCGTCCATTTAATTTTTAAAAGAATAGATTCCGATAAGAATAGTCAAGAAGAAGCAAAATATAAACATGATATAATGGAGGAAATGAGGAGAAAAGACGTATTTCAACCTTTACAATTTCGATCGTGCCGTTTTATATTCGAACAAAGAGTATGTGTGATTACATATACCAAACCGTACAACTATTTAAAGTTAATACATGAACTTGTCATCTTAACACAAAAACATACTTTAACTTGTAAAACATCAGTCAACCCATAATTCTGGGCGAATCAAGTTCTAAGTGGAAAAAATGATAGTATAAATCAACGTGGTTTTAATGAATATGATGAAACAACTAGACCAAAGCATTTTCTTGTAATACCATTAACTTTATAACTAGAACTTAGTATGTGCACCTGAACGGATGTTTATTTTAAAAAAATAAACATATGAAATTATTCACAACACAAGAATGTAATATTGCACAAATATACGTTCGCATGAGTGTTTGTTCGATTGGAAATATATAATATTTATGATTGATCTATAATTTTAATTGTCTGTAATTTGTTGGTTTATTATATTATGATTAGATATTAAACTAATCAAAATGATATATCAAATGATATGTTATGTAAATTATTCGTCAATTAATAATTTTAACTCTATTAACCATTTTATGCATTTATTTATAAATTAAAACACTAATTAATATGTTTATGTATATTAATAACTCTATATTATCAAAATCAAATATTTATGTCAAATAAAATGCATTTTTGTTTTAATAAGATATATATAGATTTGTTTCTAAGTTTTTCTATGCCAAATAAATTCCACTTCTATGTAAATTTGTGAGGAAAATATTAAATTGAAATATATTTGTTGTATTCTTATTATTCAAATATATTTGTGGGGATTATATTAATCATCGAATCATTTAACATATAGTTGAAAAATAACTTTATATATTTTACTAAAACAATTATAGTTTATATTTTATGTGAAAACAATAATATTCATGAATATATAACATTTAAAGTTTGTGTAAATCAGTTTAATTGTATTGTAAAAACTGGTTAGAAAACAATCCAATTAGATAATATCTAATAAAATAAATAATTTATAATTAACTATTTGAGTAGTTATTAATTGAGTGACACAAGTAATAATTATTAGGTTGAACGAATGGTTATTTCTAAAAGGTATTTCAATATCAATAGAATATATAGAAACTGTATAATCACGCTTTATATAAGCTTTAACTTCTCAGGTAGCTAAGAATAGGTGTCTGCATTACATGTCAGTCTGTGATTATGTGGGAATTAAAATTCACACCGTCGATTTCCGTAACCGCAGAAAAGTTAAGAAACCCTAACTTTTTCTGAGGTCTTGAATTTCTGCTAAGCCTAACGACAAGTAGTTAAGTTATGATAAAACAGACGAAACAAAATAAATCAAGATGAAGAAAAGAGCAATATAGATCTTATTCTGAATCTGCGTATGAGCATTTACAACAGGTAAAAGCCTTGGCCGCAAGACATATCGGCGAATTCCCTAGTTCTAATAACCTAAGACTTGAAAACCTAACTGGGTCGCAACTCGATAACAAAAATAGAAAGTTGCCTAAACTGCTCTAAGCGCTAAGTTGTAAAGAATTTCATGTGTGTGTATCCCTCTCCCTTGCTTCTCTTATATAGGTCTTCAAGGTCGGACATCTTTCTTTTTCTGCCCCCCGATTCGAGTTTATCCTTCCGCATAAATCTTCTTTATCTTCTCGATTTTGCATAATTATCTCGGAATTTGACAATTATCTTCTTTTCCATTTATCTTCTGAGGATATCCGGTAGACCGTCATTATAGTTGGGCTCATTCTCGTCTAAAATCGTAAGTGGCTTTTATCGCATTTTAGACCCTTTCAGGTCGTTCTGCGATTTAAGCGATTTTTACAAAAAATTTCGGAGAATCGTCCTTCGTATGATTACACGATGCTGGCTCCGCAAAATAATAAAACAATCATATAGTCGATATAATATTGGTGTTTCAGTTAACCGTTATCGTTTTATACGATTGACTAGGAGTTTTACGAGAAAACAAGTCTTTGCGTTTTAATCGTAAAACTTCAACGGAAACTCCAATCGAAACGAAACAAGAAACAACCTAGAAAAGATTCAAAGGATAAAGTGATGAAGGGGATACGGTCTAGTCGACCATGAGTGACTAGAATTGGTAGTGAGTCTAATCGCCCGTGGGCGACAAGACGTTGCATTCGTCTAGTCGCCCATGGGAGACTAGACTTTGCCAAAGGTCTAGTCGTCCATGGGAGACTAGATATTGCATGTCTAGTTATCCGTGGGAGAGGAGAATTTTTAGAGAGTCTAGTCTCCCATGGGCGACTAGAATTTTTCATGGGTTAGGTTGCCAATGGCCGACTAGACGTTGCGTATCTAGTCGCCCACGGGCGACCAGACTTGGAAACGATTCAGTTGTTCCCTCTATTGGACGTCTTGTTTTGTTGAACGAGACACATTGGTTTGGGCAATGAGGAGTTCAGATGCGATGATTTCTTGTTTATCTTTTTACTTGAAAGAGAGATAACGTTTCCGTGGTAATTTTCAGGCATCGATTTTTTCGTGACCATTTTTGACCCCAACAGTTAGCCCCCACGCTTGTAAGGATTGCCGAAGCGTTCTTACGAGATGTTAGGCGTGTTAGGTAAGTTATGCGGAATTGATGGCTAAAAATATGATGATGAATAGTAAATCCCTTTTTCTATAAGTATGTGGAGCAAGATTTCAAATTCTTTATTTGCTCACTCCCAAAAGAAAACTCTCCTAAGGTAGAAAATTCTTTTACTCTCCTCTTCACCTTTTTTTTTTGTATCATGGCCTTCAACAATGAAGTTTCTGAGAGTGCATTGCCTTCCATTTTTTCTCCCGAGAGCTTACGAGTTTGGGGTGACAATATCGTTCTGAAGGTTGAGTTTTTGCTACATTTCGTCGATCTTGAGGAGGTGAAGGCGTATTGGGAAGCGACCTGCGGTCTCGCACCTCCAAAAGCTGACTTGTGGAGTCCTACGAGACCGACCTTCATAGAGCCTGTCGAGGGAACGAGTGAATGTAGGATTTCTTTCATTGCCACCATTCGGGATTTTTTCCGAGCCCCTGAGGAGGTGGAGTTTCGGATGACGAAACATGGGGAGAGTGCCAACTCTTCGCCTTGTGGCTACTTTACATGCTATGAAGTGCATCTTCTGCACTGTTGCTTATGGTTTCCCATCCCGAAAGTCATAGTCTGGTTCCTCGATCATTATGGCTTGTCGATAAGCCAACTTTTGCCTAGCCGCCTGAAACACCTTGTTGGAATTTTGGTTCTAAGTTATGAACGAGGGATGGACCTAAGCGTCTACTATTTTCTTGCATTTATTTATCCTAAGAGTGTGGGTTCATCTCCCCGATATTGCCTCGAGCCAAGGAATCACATGACGGGGATTACGTCATTTACTTCCAACTTTCATGATTGGGATAAGCGTTACTTCTTTTTCTGAATAAATAAAGCTTCCATTGCGGAAGAAAGCATCCCCTTCTTCGAACGAAGATAGGGTCACAAGATTATCGTGTTCAGACTCTTTGATTGTTTTTTGGTTGCTTATTGATGTCTGACCATCTTTTTTTTTGCAGTTGTTGAACCTCTTCCCCAGTTTCCTGCGGACACACTTGTCGTTAGTGACCTTATTCGAGGTGGCCCATTTCATTGGGGTTAATTTTCTCCGGCGAGTTCGCGCAGTGGTTAAGTACCATCACGTTCGAGCTCGACCTCTTATGGTCGTGGAGGAAGAATCAGATCCAGTCATGAACCAATACGTTCCATACAAGATTCCTATTGTGAGGGAGAGAGATAGATCTCCCAAAACAAAAAATTCGCTTCTGATGAAGGCGATGTTGCTTTCGGTGGGGTGGATCTACCCTTAGAGGAGTGGTATCGCGATCTCCTCGCTGGAGATGGGGGTCGTACCAGTCAGACCCCGTTGTTGTCGTACGTAGGTGGATCTAACCTTGACTAGTATCTTGGCTCTCTTAACGTTCCATCAAGTCAGCCGGAGACCAGCGGAGAACATGTTAGATCGGCGAATTTTCATCGCGACTCTGCATGGGGGGTCAGTTTTTGCTTTTACTTAAGCCTTGTTTTGTAGAATATTCCTCTAACGAAAGGTTTCGTGCATGGCCTTCACGTGATGGACGAGGCTCTTAGGTTGAGCTTTCTTGAAGCGCGGACGGCTCAGTTCAAAGTTGAGATGGCCCAGAAGGAAAATGCTCAAGGCGAGGTTGAGGCATGCCTTCTTCGCGAAACGATTTCGAGCGTGAGTGAACGCGCCTGATCCGCTGTGAGCGTCGATTTGGTCAAAGAGAGATGGCTTCGATCATGAATGATCGTTTGATGCAGTTCTCGGCCGACTTTGGAGAGTTTCAGAGAATGTATAAGTCCTTCGGGGATTATAGCGAGTGTCGAGGTTCTGTTGGCGCTCTGTGGCGTATGCAGAGAAGCAAATACAACTTAAAGACCAAAGAGGCGATGATATCGAGGAATATAGCCGGCCTTTCCAGCATGGAATCGAAAATCCCTAAAATAGAGAAGACTGGACATTGATTCCCGTTTCTCATGATTTGGAGGAGATTGGAGCTGCTGCTCCGGGAGAGGATGTCGAGGTCGAGCAATGCGTGGACCCATTGAGAGTTACTGATTACTCGATCGGAAGGTCAATGTCTGGGAACTATGAATCAGATCCGTGAAGGATATCCATGTTTTAAGGGAGTGTGTTCCCTATGTTATGTTTATGTTATCGTTTTAGACAAATATGGCCATTAGACTTTATCTAGATTGGCTGTGTGGCTTTGAATCCCTGCCGCTCTACGGCGTTTCTTTTAGTGAAGTACACTTTGTTTTTAATAGTGTAGGAGTAGTATTACAGATATTGAGGAAATAATATGCGTCGTCATCTCTTGTCTAACTCTTTGAAGAATCGTTACACCCATTTTTCGTTTTGGGTGCGAGTATTCGAAAAAATTTTTTTTTGTTTTTTATGAACATACGAATGTAAGCGAAGAGACAATTTTTTTTGGGATCTCGTATCAGTTATATACTATGCCTTAAGATGTTTGAGACCAGTGTTCTGGGTTTAGGGTAAGACCTAGGCTTACTATCGGTTTTAGGGTTTGCGGTGATGATTCCGGATTTCTTTTATAGCACGATATTATCCTTGTGTCGGATGTATGTGGACCAATCCTACAAGAGGAGATCTAATTTTTTTTTTAGAGGTCGGTTGATGTACTCGTCGTTGCCAATCGACGAATGCGATATAAGAGCGTGTGTATGCTCTTATCAGTTAGTTGTTAATTTGTAGTAGCAAACAGACTATTTTGGTGGTTTGTTTCGAGTTCGAAACTAGATTTTCGAAGGTTTTCTCGCGACCAAAAATATGTTTTATTGGTAAGGTGATCTCAAGTTTTTGAGAATGGGGTTTAATGTTTCGGTTGGAGGTTGTTTATGACCATGTATCCGAGAATTATTTGTGTAGTAGTTTGTTGAGAAGTGTTTTTCCGTTCGGAATTTTCTTTAGTGTATTGTTTTTCGAAATGTTTTGCGGGTTTCAAAGATATTTGGTTGTTTTCGTGAAGACTCATATTTTGTCAGAAGGATTCTTTTGGAAGCACTCAGAGTTTTCTTAGTTTTTAATGAGATGGTTATTCGTGAGATTTTCTTTTCTGGGTTATACGATAACCATTTATTTGTGCCTTGGCATTTCTTAACAAATTATTATCATAGCCGTAAAGTACTTTTAGCGTCCCCAGATTGTTGTGGTTCCGTTTGGAGCCAGAAATTTGATGCACATGTGATATGTTGAGGGGACTGCCTTCATAGAGTTTATCAAAGGTGTTCCCATGATCCCGTTATAGATGGCTGGATGGTCGACGACCGCGGAATTAACGATCTTTGTGACCTCTTTGGCTATGACCGGGAGTTTGATCGATATGAGGGTCATTGACGTTGTGCCAGAGAAACCCGTGAGTGGTCTTGGCATTGGCGTAACCTCGGATAGATAGACGTTCATCCTTCTGAGTATGTTGGGGAAGATAACGTCAATGGTGCTTCCTATTTCTACAAGGACTCTCAAAATCTTGAGATCCTTTATTACGAAATCGATTACGAGTGGATTGCAGTGAGGTTTGTCGATTACGGCGGTTTCGTATTCCTCAAAAGTAGTTGTATCGTTTGGGAAGTCTTGGAGCGGGGACTTATATGCGACTGTCTCAGCTTTCCATTGATAAGCTTTTATTGACGGGACGGTATCGCAGCAGTACCGTGATCGTCTGATGGTAATGTTTACCCTGTGAGGTTTATTTTCATTGCCTTTGTCATCAAACCTCCTTCCACGTTTTCCGTTTTCGCCCGACCGATTTCCTTGAGGAACGTTTTCCGCATGCTGAATTTGATCGGTCTTTGACGGACTGTCGTTATCTTGGATGAGGTTTTTTATGCATGTTACCTCCGAAATTTCTCCTACGAGCAGTTTCACAGTTAGACCAGCACCGAGAAATTTGCAGTTCATAGTGGAATGGACCTTGGTTTGGTGAAACTCACAGAATTTCGTCTCGTCGTAAGTCATGTTTTGGATCCATGTGTTTCCCGATGTTCTTCCTTGTTCTGACGCGGAGTTGATGGCATAATTGTACGCTCCCCAGACGTCTTCCCCTATGGATGGACATACTTCTCGTTACGAGAGGTTTTCCTTTTCAGCTTTTGCTCTGATGTTGCGTCTTTCGAGGATGTACTTGTTATTTGATGTTTTTGCGAAAGGAAATTTCATCTCTTCTTCGATGACGATATAGTCTGTTGCTTTATGAAGAGCATCCTGGATCGTACACGGCTTTTTGAGAATTATCCACTTCCTGAATTTTGACTTGTACCAGAGAGTCTTCCTGAGCGCATCGATAGCCACCTTATCGCTGATTCCGCTAACTTTAGACGTGAAAATATTAAGTCAGTTCGTGTAGTCACAGAGAGGTGTATCTTTCTTCTGGGACAATATCTAAAGGTCGACGTAGAAGGTTTCCATATTCCTGAACATCGAGTATTGCTTGAGAAATTTCAAAGCGAGTTGGCGAAAGCTTCCGATGGGGTTCTGCTATAAGAAAGAGAACCATTCGAGTGCTGCTCCCTGGAGATGCTCGACGAAGAGCCAACAATAACCAACATCTTTTTTTACTGTCCTTAAGTTTGCCCCTACCCATCGCGATCTGGGAGGTCTGAAGATGCGCTTTTGGTTCGCTTGTTCCATTGTATACAAGGATTTTGATCTTTCTGGAATCCAAAACACTTGTTTCAGTGATACAATAAGTGAACAAAATTTTACGAGCTTCTTCGAGGTGGTTTTTTTTATCTCTGGTACGGCACTGGTGTCGTGGTGAATTTGAGACCTCATCGATTTTACCTCTACGGCCGATTTTGCAATATAATCATGAAGATCACGCATCTCATTGGGGTCACTGCCAGCATTTTCCGAGTTTGTCGGTGTTTGCTGCGAGTGATTCGTGCCTTATCTTCGGCTAACTTTTCGTGCTCTACCAAAAAGATGTTTTCTTCTTCTTCAGTCATGGGTATATTGAATGGAGAGTTCTCGCGAGCCGGGCGGCTTCTCGTCCTCCTTGGATGTACGTCAGCATCCTCGTCCGATGGGTCGGAGTGATCGATGGGTTCCAAGTTTACCCGTTCGACTTTGTCAGTCCCCGTTTCTTGTTTGAGAGGTTGAGTATTTTCTGTATTCACCCTATTTATGTTAGGATTTGCTTCGTCTAGATTTCGACCAGACAAAGCGTGCTGCGTGTTAGTTGGCATGTCGTGTTGAGTCGTGAAACTTAGTCTTATTAGTTGTTCCACACGGAAGAACACCCTTGTTTCTTGCTGTTAGGGTTTCAACTTGTATAGCGAGAGAACTCGTGAGCTTGTCTTGTTCGGCCAACTTCTTTTCGAGAGATGCACAAATCTTTTTAATCTTCTTGAATGCTGCTGTGTTTGCGTTTGCGTTAACTGCTGACACATTCACTGTTGACACATTCACTGTTGGAGTGCTTTCAACATAGTCGTCGACGGCGTTTCCATCACGAGGTGGTTGATTATCTGGAACTTCTGTAGAAATATTTGACCAATCGTTTGCGGCTGTGAGTTAGATGATACGTAATCCCCCTCCTTCTAGCACCAAAATGTCGGAACCGAAATTCACACTATCAATTTCCGTAATCAGAGGAAAGCTAAGAAACCCTAACTTTCCCTGAGGTCTCGGATTTTTGTTGAGCCTAACGACAAGTAGTCAAGTTATGATAAAAAGACGAAACAAAATAAATCGAAATGAAGAAAAGAGAAATATATATCTTATTCTGAATATGCGTATGAGCGTTTACAACAGGTAAAAGCCTTGGACACAAGAGATGTCGGCGAGTTCCCTAATTCTAACAACCTAAGACTTGAAAAAGTAATTGAGTCGCATCTCGTTAACAAAAATGGAAAGCTGCGTAACTGCTCGAAGCACTAAGTTGTAGAGAATTTAATGTGTGTGTTTCCCTCTCCCTTGCTTCTCTTATTTTGGTCTTCAAGGTCGGTCGTCTTTCCTTTTCAGCCTCTAATTCGAGTTTATCCTTCCAAATAAATCTTCTTTTCCATTTATATTCTGCGGAAATCCGACAGACCGTCGAAATAGTTGGGCTCATTCTCGTCTAAAATCGTAAGTGGACTTTTATCACGTTTTAAACTGTTTCGGGTCATTCTGCGAGTTAAGCGACTTTTATGATTTCTTTCAGAGAAATCGTCCTTCGTATAATTACATGATACTGGCTCCATAATGTAATAAATCAATCGTATAGTTGAGATAACATTGGTGTTTAAGTTAACAATTATCGTTTTATACGATTGACTCGGAGTTTTACGAGAAATCCAATCTTTACGATTTTATCGTAAAACTTCATTGGAAACTCTAATCGAGATAAATTAAGAAACATCATGCTAAATTGTGACAGCCCTCCCCGTGGGACCCAGCTGGCGCTGCAGCATATCGACCCTAACCCCTCCCTTGTGATACAACCTGCCCGAATTCACCCTAGGCCTCGGCTCACAAATAGGTTATTGGTGAGGTTCGAACCCAGGACCTCACCCTTTAACAACTCTCCCACAAAGAAGCTGTCACCAATTGAACTGCAGTTCAGTTGGCACAAATATACATCAGAGAGATTATGAGGTTGCATGGAGTTCCGGTTAGTATTGTATATGATCGAAACACAAAGTTCACATTTGCGTTTTGGGGAGCCTTCCAGAAGGTGCTTGGGACAAAGGTCCATATAAGTACAGCTTATCATCCGCAGACAGATGGAAAGTCAGAGAGGACTATTCAGACTTTAGAGGATATGCTCAGGGCTTGTATTTGGATTGGGAAGGGAGCTGGGGAAAGTATTTACCTCTAGTAGAGTTTGCCTACAATAACAAATACAATTCGAGTATTGAGATGGCACCATATGAGGATCTTTATGCTAGGCCTTGTCGTACACCACTTATTTGGAAAGAAGTGGGGGAACGACGTGTCATATAACCAACAATGGTTCAAGAGACGGTAGAGCAAGTCGAGATGCTCAAGACTCGGCTTAGGGAAGCCCATGACCGGGGAAGCCCATGACCGTCAGAAGAGTTATGTAGATACGTGCCAGAAGGATTTGGAGCTTCAAGTGGGTGATTTATGTACCTGAAGATAAAGACATTTCAGGGAGGATCTAAGACTCGAAAGCTAAAGAAGCTTAAACCGAGATATATGGGACCGTACCCAATTGTGGAGAGGATTGGAGAAGTAGCCTACAAATTGAAGTTATCATCGAAATTGTCAGATTTCCATGATGTGTTTCACGTGTCAGTGTTGAGGAAGGTCGTAAGAGAACCAATGCTCATTTTGCAGCAGCCACCACGTGCTCTCGGCAAAAATTTGTCTACACCTATTCAACCAGTTGAGATTTTGGATTGGCAAGTAAAAGCGGTGCAAGGAATGATGACTATGATGGTCAAGGTTCATTGGGAGAGAGATGAGATCCATGAGGAGACTTGGGAGACTGAGACTCAGATGAGGATTGATTATCCAGAGCTGTTTCAGGCCGACATTGGATAGTCGGACCAAAAGCTGGATTCGGGGTTGAATCTCTTATTAGCGGGGGAGAATTGTAACGACCCAAATCCTAGAGCCTAGCAAAGCCCATTTAATCAGCTGGAAATCCTAAGTACTTCCCTATAAATTATAGCATCACTTCATTTTTTATTCAGAAAAACCTAAGTGCGTCAAATCTTTGCAGAAATTGTGCCGTCAAGGAGATTTGAACCCAACAAGCCTCAGCCACCGTCGCCAAAGTCGAGATTCAGACACCTCACCACCGGTAATTGTCGAAGGTAGCCTCCAAAAATTATCGTGGCCATATGTTACTTTTTCCAGTTTAGTAAATCGATCATAACTCACTAACCGTATTGTTTCTCGTAAATCTAAAGCCACCACCATGTTTGTGACGTCGAGACGAGTCCGGAGCCCCGAGATCAGCCAAAATCCACCGTCCACGTGCCCGCATGCGCCGCGAGTGGATCTCACGCGCCACCGCCTCGCGCCGCCTCGCCACCGCCACATGCCCCCTCGATGCGGCCGTCCGTCGCCGCCGTTGACTCCGGTAAGCTGCATTCCCCTCCACCACCACCGCCGATGACCGTCGCTGGTGACTTGCCTACTCGGCCGAGTTGACTCGGTAAGTCAACTCGGCGACCGAGTCAACCGGTTGGGTTAAATTGATTCGGTTTGGTTTTGTTAATCGGTTGGTTATTGAAATTTAAAATTTAATTGGATTAAACCAGCTGGTTACTTAAAATTAATTTTTAGTTAATTAAACTAATTGGTCCAATTGAAATTGAATCCGGTTAGGGTAAACCGGTTGGTTCAATTTGATTTCAGTTTGGTCAAAGTTTACCGGCTTTGGTCAGATTTGACCCGGTTGACCTTTGACATGCGGGTTGAATTTTTGACCAGACCACCGGTTATCAGTTTTTGGCCGTTCGAAGAGTGTTCTGACTCGATTTTTTCATCCTAATTTCATATTTGGAGTCCATTTGAGCAGCATGAGTTCATAAATACCACTTTTCCATATAGCTAATGTGAGGGTCTATTTTGTAAATCTCGTTACTAGTGTAGAATTCTTTATATCGCCGTTTAGTTTTTGAAAAAAAATTCGTTTGATTGAATCGATTCTTGTGTGCTAGTTAGAATTCAATGTAAACTGGAATTAGGGGTATAAAAGATTCAACTTAATAAGAATTGAGTGATGTTAAATGATATATATATATATATATATATGTACGTATACATAGTTATGAGTAGGGACTATGTGAGGGGCGTGAGTTTGGAGATATCCGACCTTCGACGCTACGATGAGGACGTGAGTTCAGAGACGTTTGAGCTTCGACGCAGCTGTGTGGGGTGTGGTGAAGAGACGTTTGCATTCGACACTACGATGGCGGGGGTACAAAGACAGACTGTACTAGCGAACCAGAGTATATATATCCCTATGAGGAAATGTGGGGTGTATAGACTAGCTATATGCTATCATTGCATTGTTTGTTTTGTGTGATGCTTTAGGCGTCGTGTTTGTTCATGTTTAGATCTAAACTTCCATAGTGAGAGTTATATTACTCATGTCAGTGGTTTGCGTGTCTAGCATCCCATATCTCGCTGAATGACTCCCCTGTTACTCACCCCTCCTTCTCCCCCCCCCCTTTCAGGTGAGACTGGCGAGCATGAGTGATTCTATCGGACTGGTGCTTTTGAGTTATTTTCGTCGCTTTATTTCCAGAATTCTTTTTATGATATTATCGAATTTATGTGGTTTTTATTTATCTTTCGAAGTTATGGTGTTTGGAGATTATATTTGAGATTTAATAAATGAAGATTTCAGACTGTTTATTATTATCTTATTATTTTGAAAATACAGGTTTTACAATTTAGTATCAGAGCCGGTTCCGTCTCGGCCTCGACCCGGGATGGCGATTTGTGGGATCTGGTTTTAAGCGGATTTTTGATGGTTTTCAAAATAATTTGAAGATTTTGATTTTTTAAAAAAGAAATAGCACCTTTCTGACAGTATTATTCCTTTAACAAATGTTGGTGTTGGATATTAGCAGAAGTTGGCCGTTTTGTTTGCTCTTTCAGATGCCACCACGAAGGAGAGTTTGTCGCCCTCTGACCGCCAGAGTTGCTCGAGAGGCTGGAAATGAGCATGTGCCGCCAGTAGCTTTGCAGAATACGGTTCCGCCAGTCGATCATTGATGCTTTGAGGCAGATGGTGCAGGATGCAGCTCGACAAGCAACTTTGGAGGCAGTCCAGCAGGTTGCTCAGGAGGCCGCTAGGAAAGCTGCCCAGGCAGCAGCTCAGGAGGTTGCGTGATAGTTGGCTGCAGCTCAGCAGGAACCACGTGGACCTCAGGTTCAGGTGCAGCATGGTCTGCAGATTCACGTGCAGCAGGCCACCCCATTTCAGGTTCAGAGGCACCCACATATTCCGGGTCAGCAGCCTCCCGTTTAGTAGGCTCCATGGGTTTTTCAGGTCCCACCACCACCACCCCCTCTTCCAGTGCAGGCTCCCGAGCGTAGTGAGGTGCTCCTTAGAGTGATAGAGCAGTTGAGGTACATATACTTGAAGAAATTTGGGGAACAGTAGAGCCCACGGTTGCTCATGATTGGAGACATAGGTTGCTGACGTGTCTGGAGACTATCCATTGTCCACTACGATTATATTTTTATATTTATGTATTATATCTGCGTGGGGATGCGGAAGCATGGTGGGATGGAGTGCTAATGACACATCAGAGTGAGCTGACATATGAGTTTTTCCTTGAATTATTCGACAAGAAGTACTTTCCAAGGGAAGCCTTACACCATAAAAAGAATGACTTTGAGCATCTGAGACAGGGCACTAGGACTATCAGGGAGTATGAGCTAGAGTTTAGTTGACTTCGTAGGTTTGCTGGTAATAATATGGATGAGGAGGACCTGATCATGAGAATCTTAGATGGGATGTGGGTTGATCTCCGCGGCATATGCAGTGTGGTGACTTACTCTAGCTTAGCGGATCTGATAGAGAAATATGTGGTGTAGGAGACATGTATTGCTGAAGAGCAAAAGTACTTTAGGACAGCTCAGTCTAGGACTGGGAGGACTGAGCCACATAAGAGGACTTGGGACTTGGCAAACATCCAATGCTTTAATTATGAAAGGATGGGCCACAAGAGTAGGGGTTTTCGGAGTAGGCCGTCAGTTGCTCAGGTTGCAGCACAGAGAGCACCCGCAGCGAGAGCGGTACCAGCAACATCACCAGCAGCGAGAGCTGCACCACCACCAGCTGCACTAGTCGCACCATGGGCGTTTTCACTTGTGGAAAGTTGGGACATTTCTCGAGGTATTGTCCGACTAAGGGGCATGTGGCCAAGCGTCAATCCATCGCTCCATGTGTGTATGCTTTAGAGGAGGCTGATGGAGCTGAGCCGATAGCTGGTATGCATTCTTACTATTTTGGTTGATTTTATGGAATTTATTTTGTGGTTATATTTTGTAATTAGTAAAAATATTGTGTAAGATCGGTTTCGGTTGAAGGTGAGTTAGCTCACACTTTATTCGACATGGGAGCTTCGCACAACTTTGTTAGTTCGCGTTTGGTTAAGTCTTGGTCATTTCGGGGTGTCTTCGAGCCAAAGACTAAGCAGATTCAGGCAGCTGGCGTAGAGAGAATGGGAGCCATCGGTGTTCATCGAGACGTACTGGCCTACTTGGAGGGATTGATTTCAGTGGAGATATAACAGAAATGGAACTGAATTACTACGACGTTATTCTTGGGATGGTTGGCTGACACGTCATCGAGTAGTGTTGGATTGTCCGAGAGCCAAAGTTCATATTCCTAAATCAGATGGGAAGATCACATTTCAGGGTATTCAGACACACCTGGGAGTTTCTATAGTCTCCATGTTGCATGCTGAGGAGCTATTGGAGAGAGGAGATGAGGGATTTTTAGCCACCATTTCTATGGTTAAGGAGGATAGACAGTCCAAATTGTAGAATATTCTAGTGGTTTTAGAGTATGAGGATGTATTTGAGGCCTTAAAAGGGCCACCGCCAGCTATAAGGGACATACTTACGACTGAGTTGGAGCCAAGGACAAAACCGGTTTCACGAGTTCCATACCGTTTAGCGCTAGCGGAGATGGTAGAGTTGAAAAATCAGTTGGAAGAACTATTAGATAAGGGATTTATCAGACCGAGTACTTCACCGTGGGGAGCATTGTGAAGAAGAAAGATGGGAGTTTCAGGCTTTGTATCGACTATAGATGCTTGAACAAGGTGACCATCAAGAGTAAATCTCCGCTTCCGCGTATCGATGAGTTGCTGGATCAGTTGCAGGGAGCTTCATAGTTCTCTAAGATCGACTTGGCATCGGGGTATCAACAGATTTCTATAGCTAAGGAGGATGTGCAGAAGACAACTTTCCGTACACGTTATGAGCATTATGAGTTCGTGGTGATGCCATTTGGGTTTGACGAACGCACCTGAAGCGTTCATGAAGCTCGTGAATGATGTGTTTCGCAAGCATTTGGATAAGTGTGTGATTGTCTTCATTGACGATATCTTGATTTATTCTCGAAGAATAGAGGAGCACGCAAAGCATTTGCGGATTGTGTTGGGTAAGCTCAGACAGCATCAGTTGTTTGCTAAACTGAGTAAGTGTAGCTTTTGGCAGAGAAATATTAGATTTTTGGGTCACGTGGTTTCTGAGGCAGGAATTGCAGTAGATCCAGAGAAGATTATTGCGATATCAGAGTGGCTTACACCTAAGAGTGCTACTAAGATCCACAGCTTTTTTGGGTTGGCAGGATACTACAAGAAGTTTGTTAAGAATTTTGCCAGTATAGCAAAGCCGATGACGAAATTGACAGGCAAGGACGTCAAGTTTGATTGGACAGATGCTTTTTCGAGGAGTTTTACCGAGTTGAAGCAGCAGTTGACGAAAATGTCAGTTTTGGTACTCCCTAGACCTGGGATACCATATGAGGTTTATACTGATGCATCAGGTACGGGTCTTGGATTTGTATTGATGCAGGAGAGTCATGTCATTATTTATGCATCACGACAGTTGAGACCTCACGAGACTAATTATCCTACTCAAGACTTGGAGTTAGCAGCAGTTGTATTTGCGCTGAAAATTTGGAGATTGTATTTGTATGTAGAGAAGGTGCAAATTCTCACAGACCACCAAAGTTTGAAGTTTATCTTTACTCAGTCGGATCTCAATTTGAGACAGCGTAGTGGATGGAGTTGCTAGCAGATTACAACTTGGATATCACTTATCCTCCGGGTAAGGCCAATCAGGTGGCAGATGCCTTAATGAGTTGTGTCTTCGTAATCAATTTCATTCAGCTTGTTTCACTACAATAAAAGAAAGCATTACTGACGGACATTCTGACCGATTATTTTTTGGTCGGAAATTTCTAACGGATTTCTGACAAGATTTGCGTTTGGTCAAAAAAATTTAATGGAAAAAAAAAAATCAGTTGAAAAACGGTTAGAAATTTTTGAAGATTTTCCAACGAACATAATTTTGAATTTATTCCACCATAAATCCGTTGAAATTTTCTGACTGACACTTAAACCGTTAGAAATATCCAACCAATTTCTGACGAAAATGGTTTCCGTCGGAAACCCGTCAGAAATTTTCAATGGCTTTCCGACGACCATAAGTTTGAATTTAAGCCGTTGGAAATCCGTCGAAAATTTCTGATGGACTGGTGAACCGTCAGAAAGTTCCAACGGATTTCTGATCAATTTTAAACTTTTAGACGTTGCAGACCAGTTGTACAGAAATCGGTGAGAAATGTTTTAACGTTATGCATAAACATTGAACTTTATAATCTTAACATTTCATTATATAATTTGTGTTTTATGTTAGACTACTGAAAAGGGTGGTGTGCCACTAGATTGGTTGGATTTGATGAGAAAGATGCACACCAATGTAACACCTCATGAGGTGCAAGATCATGTTGCAAGGGAGTTGTTGGAGACGTTGACTAAGCTGAAAGAGGACAAAGAATCACAACTCCAGCGGTCTCATGTATGTGCCATTGAAGGATTTACATCTTCAAACATGTTGTCCGGCGAAGAAATCAACCAAATGGTTATCGAGGTAGTCGCTCTATCCTTTTTCATACTTTTTTTTTATTAATGTAATTGGTTCTTTACGTTTTTTACATTATATTTTCTATATTACTAACTTTTTCATTTATATTTGTAGAATGTCTTAATTAAGAAAGGTCGCCACTATGGTTTAGGCTCTCATCGGATGAAATCTCATCGAGTCAACCAATCTTTTTTTCCCCGAGTCTCGTTCAGGAGATGGAGCAGCTGAAGACATAGCTCGTTGAAGAGCGGACAAAACGACGGGTTATGGAGGAACAAATTCGTTGCGTCATTGATTTCATATCTCGGGTTTACCCCTAATAGTTCTCAGCTTCCCAGTTCGATTCCCAGACTGAAAAGAAAACTTTTTTCAATTACTATGTATTCTAAATGTTTAACTTTGTAATAACTTAAGTATTTTAATTATATAGTCCTTAATGTTTAATTATTAAAATGTGTAATATTAATTAAAATTTCTATTTTAGTTTATAAGTTTCTCTTAAATTTATAACTTTTAATTATTTAAATTACTAAATTTGACGATTTTATACTATTTCAATATAATTATATTTGTAAAAAAAATAATTTTTGACCGACAAAATTGTCAGATTTGTTAGACGGACGTATCGGTCAGTAACTTTTGACAAACAAATTATGTCAAAATGTTTTGACAAGACCTTCCATCAAAAATTTCTGACCGCAGTTTCGGTCAAAAATTTCTAACGGGTTATTTCGTCAGAAATTTCTAACCACATCGTCGGTCAAAAAGTTTCGACGGATACCTCCGTCAGATATTTTCAACGGATCTTTTTTGACAGTACTATCCGTCGGAAATTTTCAACCGAAAAAAATCCGTCAGAAAACAATTAAAAATTTCTAACAATTTCCGAAGGGATAATATTTTTTGACGAAATAGAATTGACGGTCGAGTCCGTCGGAAACCCGTTAGAACATGTTTTTCTGACCATTTTGTAATGGATATGGCAGTTGGAAATTTATCCTTTTTTTGTAGTGTTTGACTTTCCCGATCCGTGTTCATCATCAGTTCCAGTCATGATGACATTGACATAGACTTAGCCAATGTCTGAAACTAAGTATTTGGATATGGCTGAATCTTACCACCATTCAATGATTGTTTATATAGACTATCAACAGAGATCAAGAAAAAGATAATTCTGATATGATAAAACTCTTTCAAGATAATGATTTTGTTGATGCAGTTTCTACAACTTGGACTCAAACGGGTTTTCTTAGTGGCTGGAACCAGAAACTTGAGTGTTGTAGGACATAGATGATTCAATGGAAAAGAAAACACCGTACAAACTCAACAATAAAAACTCAGGAGATAAAATCTTTGATAGATCATGAAGTTCGTAATAGTTCAATATCTACTAATTATATTAATGAGATGAGATGCAATATGAATAACGCTTATCGTAATGAGGAGAAGTTTTGGAGACTCAAGAGCAGGAACATGACCGAAGTTAGACCTTGGAGTTAGGCTATAGGCATGACCGAAGCGAGTCGATGGAATTTCAATTCCTAGTTTTTCATTTCAAAGATGATCTATCCAAAAATCATTTGATTGCTACTAAGTGCAAACTACAACATAAGATCTCTTTCGAAGGTTGTCAAGTAGGCCTGGGTATTTTACGTCGGATCTGAAAACCCAAACCGAAACCGACACGAAAATATCCAACCTGAAAATGAACAGAAAATTTATAAGTATATATTGGGTCCAAAATTCTTTTATCCGAAAGAATCAGAACTGGTAAAACCGACCCGAGTAGATCCGTACTAAAAAAGAACCGACCCAAATAGACCCGATCTGATAAGATTCATACTCGACTTAATAATATGAATATTCAAAACATGATTTTTTGTGTTCTACATTTTATAATTTATTTAATGATTTAGTTGAAATATGTTTTTGTTAACAAGGTTTGTTATTATTTTTATAAATGTAATATGAATTTTTAAATGTAAAATTGAAGTTTAAATTTTTTATTTTAGTTAATAATAATTTATTTGAAATTATTTTGTAAAAATATAGATATATATGATATATTTCAACTAAATTTGATGGGATTTGGATATTTCGTATCCTTGTCACATCCTAAATATTCGAACTTGACCCAAACCGAAACGGACCTGAATATTACAAATATTTTACAAGTATTTTAGTTATAGACTCGAACCGACATGGATCCGACAAGACCCGACCGAAATCTGAACCAAAAATTTACAAGTACCTACTAGACCTAAAACTCTAGGATCCGAAGGACCCCGACCCAAAAGAAACTGAACCCGAAGATCCGAATGTCCATGCCTATTGGCAAGTCCGGGAGTGGTGGCTTCAGCAAATCACATATTCGTCGGCGGTGGTTGCATCATAAATTTTTTTCATCTGGGAGTCAGACTTGTCTACAAATATGCTGATAGTGTACTTACGCGGTTCTTTTGGGTATAACTAGGTTTTAATTTTTTATCAGGATGTATAGGTTTAGAAATGGATATTTTATCCTTTTTAGGTTTGAAAAAAATATGTTGACAAAAAAAAATCCTTTTTTGTACTAGCCCACTGGGTTTTGTAAATGAATTTGGTCAACAAAAAAATCATAATAAAGAGAAGTTCTCAAATGGGAAAAAAAAACAAACACAAACCGGTCCGAGTCAGTGTCAAACGGTTGTGAACAGTGATACTCCAGAC
Organism: Moricandia moricandioides; assembly: GCA_905132885.1. Classification (NCBI taxonomy): domain Eukaryota; kingdom Viridiplantae; phylum Streptophyta; class Magnoliopsida; order Brassicales; family Brassicaceae; genus Moricandia; species Moricandia moricandioides. Next base: position 70,028 of record CAJHQQ010001433.1, on the reverse strand, counting down.
AACTCAAAACAGATAAAAACGTATCCAAAACTGAACCGGAATATCTAAAGGTCCTAAATGGATCTATAGCTTCTATATCTCAAAGATCCCAACACAATTAAACCGATCCGAAAATAGGACCTATAGCTTCTCTATCTCAAAGATCCCAACGCCTAGTTAAAACAATGCATTTATAATTGGAGATCAAAGGAGTATTGTAATATTGCTCAACTGAGATCAATAACAGAGAACAACTCTTTGCAACTTCTTACAACTGAGAACAAATATATGCATAAATCTATAGATGAAGAAAAAACAGAGAGAAAAAAAGTCTTTTCATTACATTATTATTTTATATAGCCACTGATAACACTTGGAAAAGAGTAAAAAATAATGCGGAAACGAAGAGTTCGATGAGATTTTATGGCATCAAAGTAAAAGCTTTTGGCAGAATACAAAGAATCACAACAAAGAGAAATCTTTCCCAAATGGGAAAAAAACAAACACAAACCGGTCTGAATCACACCTTTTCTCTCTTTTCATTCATTAGGCAGCAACTTGGCCGAACAACGACCTACGGATCTGTGTAAAGAAATTATTTGAATCAGAGAGCCTTCATAAGATCAAAAACTCTTTAACTTTTGACTTATAGATCACAGAAACCCAACAAAAAAAAATTCTATGCAAGTATTGAATTTGCTATTCATACCACTGGGAGCTTCATACGGAATGCCACATCAAGACGTGCATCGAGTGTGTTCTCACACACGATTTTCCCATCACGAGAAGCTAACACAACACCTCCAGAGCTATAACATGTTCAACATTACATATTAGCTATACCAGTGATTTCTAACAGGCTAAAGGTACTTCAATGATGATGAGAAAAATGGATTTTACCAGTGGAGACCATGAGGATCACTAGAAGTAGGAGGAGGGGGAAGGAATATGGTTGTATCCACGGCAACCTCTGGAGCATGAACATTTGCTTTACCAGCATACTCCTCCTTTGCATCCTCAAGAATAGATTCAACTAAACCCAAGTCCTCTTCACGGCAACGCAACAACACAGAAGGCTCTTTCAACCGAAGCAAACACTGCAACAGTTCAAGAGAGAAAAGAAGAATCTTTTAACTAAGCACATAAGAATGAGATTGCCATCAGACTCAAGATAACAACTACATAATGTAACAACCTGAACAATGAGATCCTTGAGAAGCTGCTTGTAGGCATCCTCATCGCCACTGACGTTGAGAAGATCCTTAGCTGCTTGGTCTTTCATGGCATTGACAATATCATCCTGCGCTTGAAGAACTTTGATCCTTGACGCATTTAGCTGCATCGAGTAATCACTGAACACAAAACAAGTATCACAAAACGGACTAACACAGATACATATAAGAAGATCACATCATCGAGTAATTTGAGATTAGATCAGACTAAGTTTATGTTCATCAATCAAGAGATAATATGCAGATTACATCAAGTACAAAGTTCAAATCTATGCATCAAGGTCAAAATCTAGAGAAGGCGGATCGAGATCAAAGAGTGAAATCACAAAGTAAAAGTTGAGACTCACATCTTCTTGCGCACATCAGCCTGCTTCTCCTTCTTCTCATAGTCTTGCCTGATCTTCTTCTTCTCCGCCTCGACTAGCTGCAGTTTCTCGATGTTGAATTCCTACAACCAGATCAAATGATAATCAGAACAAAAACGGATTCGCGATTGGAAAAAATCAAAAGATCCTTAGGAAATGGAAGTGAAACGTACTTCTTCAGCGGAGACGGAGATCTCGTTTGCCTTCTCCTCAGCCTCTTGGCGGATGAATCTCACCATCTGCTGGATCTGCTTCGACACATCTCCGTCGTTCATCTTTACCGGAAAATGATCGGACGTTGCAGAGATTTGGAGAAGTGATCGAGATTTCTGTGGCGCAGGAAGATTGGAGAGAGAGAGAGACGTAGATCGGATTTGCGCAACGTGGTGATCAGTTATTTAAGTTGTTTTGTCTGTAGACTATTGAAATAGATAAAACGCCGTACTGTTTTCTTTAAAATAATAGAAACGGCAAGGCGTCTACAAGGGCCAAGACCCATGTTCATATCACATATCTGTAAAAGGCCCAGGGGATCCAGAAATCAAATAAAATACCACCACAATTTTAGGAAGATGGATGTTTTGACTTTGGTTAAAAGTTAAAACCAACCATAACCCAACTTATTCAACAAAGAAATTCTAACAAAGCCCTAATTTTTGTTTGTGTTTTCTTCTTAATTGCAAATTTTCTGCTTATGAGTATTAAGAAAAAGATGGATAGGATCAGTGACTTACTTGATTAAATTGTTTATCATATTCTATATTTTTCTTCTGATCGGAAAAAAACTGTTTTAACCTTTGTTTTCCAAAGAAGGAATTTGTGTGATTTAAAACCGAATTTAGTTTTGAATCAGAATCCCATAATAACTGTAAGAGTTTCAGAGATTTTGTTGATATAGTATGGAGAAATTTCAATTCTACCACAACTTTGATACCACTTTTAAAATTTATGTTTAATGATTATTTTCAAAAATACCATAATTTTATGATGAAATAGACTAAACTATTTTTTTAAAAATATCTAGAAAACATTTAGAAACTCAATCCGCACCCCTTTAACACCAAAACCTAAAAATAATCACTGAAGTGTAAACTCAAATGTTAATATATTTTTGACTAAGGATATTCTTATATAGTATATTAATTTTTTTGGTAATTACTCTCTAGAGAATTTCATTTTTAATGATAGGTTTAGCCATTCGGGTCATTGGATCACGTTCGTGTGTTGGTTTCTGTCGGGTCCAAAATCTGAATCTAGAAAATTTAGACCCAACTAGATATTTACAATTTTCGTTTTGGTTTCATATCGGTTCCTATCAAATAAGTCTCGTTTGAGATATGTAAATTAAACCTGTCAAAAGCCTGCTAAATTTTGGTTATTAATATGTTTTTAGTATAGTTTTGGGTTTTCTTTGGATTTGATTATTTGATTTTTGGGTAGATTTCAGGTATTTTAGTTGTTTTTTTTTCTATCAAAGATATTTCATTGTATTTGAAGTAAAAGGATAACAACATACATAACACACTACCCAAATTACCAACCACCTGCCAAAACAGAGAATGGAATATTAGTAATGACAGAGGGAGCCAAAAAATCAATCAAATGGCCAAAGGTCCATTGCAACATAACTGCAAAAAAAAACCACCAAAAAAACCTCTGCTACTAACAACATCTAAGGCCATCATTAGAGGAATATATTTTCATTAACAAAAAAACTCAGACAACCAATGAGTGTATCCTTTTTTTTGTCACATACGATTGCGAGAACTCATTTTTTTGTAACGCTTTGCGAAATGAAAGTAGATTTTCTGTTTGCTCATCTAGTTACTTTCTGAAACGCCATACCATTTATACCCACCAGCTCTCTTTCAATTTCTCCAGCATAGAACATAAAAGATGGCCATGCTTCTGGTCTTGTGAGTGCTCCCAACAATTCCTCTATATCCCGGGAGAATATCACATTGGGGATATGGCGACTTCTCATACTCTCCGCAGCCCATTTTAGGATTTCAAAATTTGCCTCATCTTTATTAAGTAAACCCGCAAAGGATCTGTGAATGTGGAGGATGACGACACCTCGACCATTCCTTAGCACCCATCCTCCTCCACCAAGGTCATCTCTTTTACACCAGTCAACCCCAACATTGTACCTGAGCCAACCGAAATGTGGTAATTCCCATTTTGAGTGGAGAAGGAGGATGTTTACCTTTTCTGTGACAGACCATTCCTTTTCAATTTTTTTGCGCGGGAAACCATTCTTCAGCCTCATCTTCTGATTTTTGTACCACTTCCTTAATTGTTAACACTCTCCCTTTAAAGATCACATCATTTCTTCTCTTCCATAGATTCCACACAATCCATGGCCAGCTTCTCCAAAAGATTCTAAGACTATTAATTCTTTTCCTCGAGTTAATAAGGAAGTCGAGATTGGAGAACACTTAAAGCTCATGAAAGCCTCCAAGTGGATTCGGGATTGTGGAAAGGGCCCAAACCTGTCTGGCTACATGGCAACAGAGTGTGATTAATTGATTCCTGCCCCTCTCCACACGCTTAGCATCTGACATCAACATTCATTCCTCTGGCACTGATCAAATCGGCAACATGCAGAGCATTACTCATTGCTTCCCAGATGAAAACTTTTATTTTAGGTGTCGTGTGCAACTTCCACACCCTTTCTTTCAAGCCATTCAGAGAAGGAAGCTCAAAATATTTTGGGTGATTTTCTTTAAATTTTGGCATATATGCTAACCAATAAGCCGATTTAACAGAAATTTGGCCACTCTTGTTGTGACACCAAGTGAAAAAGTCATCTTTGTGACACACTGGTTGACTTCGAGTAATGATCTCCTCATCACTCTGGACAAATAACTCACTGAGCTTCTGTTGATTCCATCTTCTCGATTCAAAATCAATGAGAGATTCTGCCATCAAATTGACATCAAACGTGATGATCTTAATCCATGGAACCCTAAGACCCTCAATCGGACCATCCACCCATTTGTCTAACCAAAATCCAGTGCAAGACCATTACCTACTAAGTGTTTTATACCTTTTTGAAGAAGTTCTCTACCAAACAACAGACTTCCCCAAGCAAAGGAAGGCCTTCCACCAAGTGGAGCCGAAAGAAACTCTCCATCATTATAATAAATGCTTTTTAAGAACCTCGCAAGAAGACATTGCAGACGGTTAAGGATTTTCCACGCCTGCTTGGTTAACATAGCCTAATTAAAACACTCAAGGTCCTTGAAACCCATTCCTCCTAGGTCTTTCGGAAGACAAAGCTTATCCCAAGAGATCTAGTGAGTCTTTCTATGGTACGCCTCAGAACCCCACCAATAATCAGCCATCATGCGAGAAAGTTAGAGAGCAACGTCTTTGGTAGTCGAAAGCAGCTCATGGCAAATACATGAATATCTCCAACAATGGATTTAAGAAGAATCTCTTTTCCTCCTTGTGATAAGTGTTGTAGATACCACAAATCCAGTCGACCTTGAGTTCTATCCTTCAAATAAGAAAGCAGTTCCACTTTAGAACCAGAGAAACATTCAGGAAATCCCAAATATTTACTCTCCCCTTCTTCATTAAAAATTCCCAAAATATCTCACACTTTGATCCGAGTCTTTTCATTCAATTTATCTCTAAATGAGATCGAAGATTTCATCAGATTTATACACCAGTGGCTTCTCCTTCAGATTTATACACTGACTAGTGGCTTCTCCAGGTATTCTAGTAGTTAATCCAAATCCATATTTTTTACCCCAAATTTTATGTTCACAATTTTACAAAACCAGGATAAATACCATTAAATCAAATACCCATAAAATTGCAAGCAGTTAACCCCGAAGTACTAAATAACGCTTATCAAGTTTCTAGACCTCGGCATTTTATCCGATATCCGAAACCAAACCCGAACCTAGTCCAAAAAACCCGAACTCGAATCCGATCCGATCTATGAAGATTTCCGAATGGGTATTGAGTTGGAGAAGATTGGATACCCGAACCCGAACGGGTAATACCCGATACCCGAATGGATACCCAAAATATATATAAATAACCCTAAATCCCTTAATAATTTAGATCCATTAATTTCCTCTTCACAGTTCATGCTAAACCTAACCTTTTCTTCGCCATGGATTTTATGGTTTCGTATTTAATTTTTCCACGCCATTCAATTTTATTGAAGATTACACACTTTTCTAAGGTTGATTTGGTAAAGTATTGCTCTTTATTTTTGAATATTTAATGTCATAGTCTTTGTTTAACAACCTATTTTGTTGTTATTTACTTAAGATTATATTGTTTTATCTTACACCATTTACATTTCTATTTGATTAATATTTTTTTGTTTTGATTCATAAGCTATGTTCATTTCGATCTTGGTTTTTAAGTAACTTTAAATAACTGAACCCGACTCGAGTTACTCAAATCCGAACTTAAAATACTCGAACCCGACCCAAATTTTGAAAACACCGAACGGGTTCTATACCCCTATACCAAAATACCTGACCCGAACATGTATCCGAATGCCCACCCCTACAAGTTTCAGTTAAAAAAAACTAGAAAATAACAAAGTTAATATTATGTGTTCTTTTTTTTTAATATTCTGTGTTCACTCTGTACAATAGTATTTTCTTCTTCTCCCTCACCTCTATTTCCAAAACGCTTTTATTTTATTTTATTTTATTTCTCTCTCTCTCTCTCTCTCTCTCTCTCTCTCTTCAACAAGAAGAACGAACCCAAGTAAACCTAAACACAAAACCCCCCTGATAAACCCATCTCCTACTTAATTCTGATTTTAGCTTCAAGCTTAGTATTCACGACGACGACTAAATCCGCCGTCTAGTCTTGCTCACGCAACAACACTTGCAACTCCTTACTCGGCTACACACTTTACACCAACCTCAAGTCTCAGAAGTCTTATCTCTCTTCCAAGTTGATTCAATCTCAGTTCTCTTCGCTAACCCCATTGAAATATCTTGCCCGGACTTTGACAAACATGTGTGAAATTTTCGGTTCAAGAATTATCTTTGGAGAGGACCCAGTAGGGCTGGACAAATAAACTGAACCCGAAAATCCAAACCGAATCCGACCCGATAAAATAAATCAAAACCAATCCGAACCTGAAATAAGTACCGATTGAATCTTGTTTTACGATATTTTGGGTTATGGGTTTTCCCGAAATGAACCCGAAGTTAAATGGATGTCCGAAAAAAACTTGAAACTTCAAAATTCCAAAAAATCTTGTACCATGCTCAACCTATTAAGATATTATGGAATACCTACAATATTTGGTTATTACATGAATAATGAATTCAAATACATAGTCTAATTTATATTTTATTTGGTTAATATTAATGTTTTATGTTTGACAATGCATTTGAAATTTGATTACAATTAAATTTGTTTTGAAGTTTAAACAATGTCTTTTTAAGTTTAAATAATATTTCTTTCGTTTATAGAATTATTAGTTGTTAACTTTAATTTTTTATGTTTCATTATGTATGATTTTTATTTATACAAGGTTTTAATTTGTCATGAATCGTGATATGTTTACTGTTGTCGCATATAGTTCAATGAAAAATCTCATATGGTGATCAACGAGTTTAAAAAAATTATTTTAAAGGAAAAAATATGGTTTAAAGAAGCTAAATACACAAATTTACTGAAACAATTGAAAATATATTGAGACTAATGAAGTATAAATTAGTACTTTTAGAACCAATAACCCGATTTGTATCCAAAACCAAAACTATTTCGAGTTCAACCGGATCTTGGACATGTGACTAAACCCGAACCGAATCCGACCCGAAATTTTATAATATCCGAACGGGGCTGAAATTCATGAACTCGAAAACTCGAAACCCGAATGTAGCTGAACTGAAACCCGATTAGGACCCCGATTGATCAGTCCTAGGACCTAGATCCAAATACGGTGAAGCCAGTTGGATTCGAGTCCCGAAAACTGGGGAATTAAAATTTTGGCATCGCGAAGGACATGGGACCGACACGTAGGCCGAAAACATACAATGCTAACACGTGACTAGTGTGGGCCCACTTTGGTGAGGGCCATGATACCCTTGTATAATTCAAAAAAAAAAGTGGCTATACCAGTAGTCAATGTGAACCTGTATTTTCGTGTTGATTTGGGTTTTTGGATCATAGTAAAAATGCTCATGCCTACTCAAATATGATCATACTGTTGATATGTAATGTGTTGAGTCATGTCGTCTTGAATCGTGATCTCCACGCCGCTGGAGGTAAATACATGTAGTTTCTTGCAAGACAATTGTTAATCTGAAACTAAGAAAACAGTTTCATACTGATATGTTTCTTGAGTAAGCTTCTCTTCTGGAAAGCTCAAGTTTCTTCTTGCCATGTGATTTAGTAATTAATCATACATAGTCATCGCTGGAACTGTCAACCCTCTTCACTTAGTGTCCTACCCTTGAGAGTTTCAGAGTTCACTTTTGATACTCTGAAACTTGCCTAGTTACACTACCATGATTTTACTGGGATGAGTATTGTTTATATTATTAACTCGCTCAACTCAACTCAGCTCGACTCATTTATTATATGAGCTTCATTGTGTTGATTCTTACTCAGACATCTAGATCATGAATTATATGAGCTAACTCGTGATCCAATATAAAAAATAAAAACTATAAAATAATTATAAAATACAATATGTAATAAATTTCATAATAGAATCTAAAATTTAAAGATTAAAAATTCAAAACATTAATATTAAATACTGAATAAAACCAACACCTGATAATAAAGTAAATAAATGTTAAATCAGTGATCCAAAAATCTATTCCACATCAGAATCTTGAGATGATTCATCTTCAAAGTTTTCATCTATTCAAATCATAAAAATATATACTCCGCATGAGAGTCTTACAAATACTTTATTTTACATTTTAATTTTAAAGATATATGATATGAGGATTGATATCAATATTTTTTTATATTTTTATATATATTTTTAAAAACTTTGGTTTTACATTTTAATGCTAAAATAAAAATATGATTAATATAGAAATGATATTTTCTTACATAAAAATTTGAAGTCATCCGTATATATTAATAGTAGGGTCGGGCCCGGTCGGCCCGCACTACGGGCGGGATATACTTTACTTGTGATCTATATTATTATTTTTTGTATGGTTTTGTAGTTTGTGTTTTAGGTTTGCATTTGCAAGAGATATATATGAAGATGATTTTTGCCTTTTAGAAAGTTTTAGGTAAGGACGGATTATATGTGATAAAATATATTTTGCATGCACATTTGGTTACTTTACTATGACGTTTCCATTTATGAACAAAGTTTTTGTTTTTAAAAAATACATAATACTGTTATTTCATCACAGTTACATCATTCACAATTTACATATTGTAAAATATGTATATGTAACTCTAATAAAACATTTTTCTTATACTTTATCTACTGCCGTAGAGAACCACTTTAAACTTTCCGAGTTACAAATCTGAATTTGACCATGGGTCTTACGGAGAGCAAAGCAATTCTGAAATATCACAGAAATTATAAATGTTTCCTTCATGGCTTGGAACAAATCAGAAGCAGTAAGGACAGTATACATCATTTTGTCATCTACAGATTGGCATATCACAAACGGATTTCAGAAGATCTTAGCTTGTTTTTTCATCGGTCATGTTAGTTTAGTGGCTTCCGCAACTTGTGTGGTCATCTTGGCATCGCTTGCTAGGTTTGGGTTAGTTCCCAACAATCTTCTCGAGAATTTGTAAGCAATGGCAACGTTCTTTGAATTATAGCAGACACCCATTGAACTAAACATTGCGAGCCGTAAATGAGATGCAAATCCCGTATATTAATATGTTTTGACAAAAAAATACTAATATGTAATTTTTTAAGTTTAGCAAAAGAAATAATTTTCAAAATTACAAAAAAATATATTAATTTTACGTTTACAACATCATTTAATATAATTTTAAGATAAATGAAATAATAAGTCAATTTAAGTAGATGCATGAAAATGGTATTAATCTTTACATAAAAATACTTTGTAACTTTGCATATTAGTTTTTTTTTAAGACTTTGTAATAATTGATATATTTTTATTCTGGAATTGGGCAACCAAAACATAAATATTATGAAATCAACAACAATAAAATCATCCACATATAATTTTTTTTTTTCAAGATATCTCATTTTTTAAAAGGATCTTTTATTATAAAGAATCTAAAACTGTAAAATAAAATTGAAACATATTAATATATAAGGTATCTTATTTGATTCATATATAATTATACATAAATTTTTGAATTTAATGATATAAGTATCAAAATCAAATTCATTCCATATTTGAAAATATGTGGTTTCTTTAAGATAAAATAATTTAAATAAATGGAAGACTTAATTACCATACATTACATAACTTTTACAATGATATTTCATAAATTAAAATTATAAATTATAATATTGTATAATTGTATTAGAGAACCAATACATTAAAAAGAAAAAAAAACTCAATAAACAATATGGGCTAAAATATATTTGTATGTATTGAACATATTTCGTTTAATTATATCAGATCATAAAAGCGTATACAGTCATCAAATCTTTGGACACATACACATAGAAGTTCTATAATGCATAGACATACAAAAACGAAAACCCTCAAAACACTCTAAATCATTGTTTTTCCCCATTAGAAGGAAATACATTTTTTGGTGCTCACATTTTTTCTCCTAAAAAACTTGAATTTTTTACATCTAGGGCCACTTTTAGACTTCACAATTACATTGAAGACACTTTTTACTTGAAGCACACTTTTGTGTTGTGTTTTGACTATTTCATCCTTCTTAAGTATCCATTCAAAAGGCACGTGGTTTATTGATTCTCAACAAACTTCATTTTCTCTCTTTCTTATCACTTCATTAACTCTAATTCCTCTTCTATCTTTTTTCTTGTGACAATGAAGAATTTAGAAATTTTATACCACAAAAATCTAAAAGTGGTTTCTTTTGCTGACAATCAACAATCTTTTAAAAATATTGAATGATTCAAAGTTTTGATTGTTTCTGGTGTTACTTGCAGTTGAAGGAAGTACGAGGTTTTGCCTCATATCTTTTATAGCAAATCTAGTTGAAGTTGTGGAACAACTTTTTCTAGGCTGAAGAGAAGAGGGGCAATGGCTACCGGTTCCTGAAGTTATCTTGGCGTCTAGACGAATATGGTGCCTTTCATCAAAAATCCGAGTAAACTTGGAATTCTCTGGACCTTTGAAAGTGAACAGATTCCATAGGATTGTCGTTGGTGGTCATATTGGTTCTACTATCACATGTTCTTTTTCTCTCTGTTGCCGTAAAGAAAACCTTGTCCACACAACCTTAAAGTGACGACATCAATGCAGATGTTTTCTTCATCCATTGTCTTGTCCACGAATGACTGCAAAAAAAGTATTTTTAACATGTTTTTCATGTTGAAAGCTATTGTGATCTAGTTCAAAACACCTCTGCTACTTTCTCACCCGCCCACACATAACTGTCCACACATTACCAACACACACATCATGCATACACACATCACTCGTCCACAAATCATCCATACACACATCACCTGTACACATCACTCATCCATACATCACACGTTCACACATCATCCGTCCACACATACCATGTGCCACCTTTACTCACAAGCCCGATTACTCCTCTTTCAAAAAATGGCCCTTTTATCTATAAATCTAGAAACATAAATGCCAAAAAAGTAATTCAATTGAAAACTAATATGTTTCTCCCAACGAAACACACTCCTATCATCTTTCCCACAAGGATATATTTGTCAAAGTCACACTTGGGCCCCATTAAAAAGTGGCTCACATGTGAGAAGTGGCTCTTGTTGTAAAAGAAAGATAAAAAGTGCCCTTGAATGTAATCAACTCAAAAAACTTCCCCAAGAAACCTAATCCTTCTTCCTTGGAACTATCTCCATCTTCTCAGCGTTAGATAAGATCAACTCAATTGGTTATACTTCATTACAAACATCTGCTTGAGTACTAAAATGAACGCAAAAGGAAGAGGTTATGCTCAAGAGGTGGCCAAGAAGATCAAGACGTGAGAGATAAGAAACATAATGGATATGCTATTAAGAAGGCACCTAGATGCCAGACAACATGCTCCAATTTTTCCTCCACAATTCAGAGTGGTCCCTCTTCTTTTCTTCTATACCAAAACATCGCATTAACGCATCCATCATCCAGGTTACATGCCTCTGGCAGCATACAACATCAATTCTGAAACTACAATAACAAAAGACAACAACTTGTGTAATGAAACTACTGGTTTGGAGATCATATCATACATGATCCTCTCAAACTATTTGAAAATCGTATTCCATGCCAGCCTCTATTTTTTCTTCTTCTCTCAACGCTTTGTCCTCTATTTCAAAGCCTTTAATATTTTCCTCTTCTTTCCCAAGATTATCTATCAGTTCTTGCCTCTCATCAGTTTTAATTTTCTTCCCCTCATTTGTTGTTGTTAAATCTCATGTCTAATCGTTTCATTTTGCCACCAACTGCACTCAAACTTGTTTAACCCTTGGGATCTGCTTCTGTTGGACTCAACCCAAGAAAGTCATATGACATACCAAAAAATAACATTAACTTTGATCTAAAATATTTTACAGGTAGTGATGAGAACCTAAGGAAAAGAAGAAACATAGAAATTGAGTTGAAAACATTTTAAAAACTTATTCACTACCTTTCATGTTTTTGTATCGTCGGGAACATGATCAATTCAAGCAAATATGTTAAAACCCAGAAATTCAAGTACTTTGGAATAGCTCTCCACTCTCTAGTGCCGATTTTCCAACATCCTTTGAAGTAAACATCAAAACAATTACTCTGATTAGTACTTATTACAGTCAAAATCGATATATTTTTCTTTCTACAGTTTGTTTATCTTATTTTATTGAATGTTCCTCCCAGAAACGGAGCAGTCTGACCTCGACAGCGGAAGAGCATTTTCCGGACTTCAAATCGGAAAGAAACACTCTAGAGTTATGAAGATATGAAAATGTTTCTCAGAGTAGGAAAGCATACATTTTTATACTCACAGAAACACCGACTCTCAAAAGATTACAACACATGGATGTTGAGATCGTGGGTAAAGGAGTTAATAACATGATAAATGTGATAGATCCATAATTGGTGTAGTTTTGAGCGGACGTAAAGAAGAGAGCAATGGAATCATAAGCAATATGAACCATCATGTCGAGCTAACCAAATCTATCAACAAAACGACTGAGAGCGAAGCCTGTCATCAACCTTAATCCTCGATAGACGACGGTGTATGAAAGACTAATTTGTTGTTCATCGGGCTACGTAATTGAATATAACATAAGGCCCAAAATTGTGACGAAAGCCCAATCAACTGAAGACATGGCTTAATTAAATGGTGAGTTTCGAAGTGGGGACAAGTGTCATGCTATAATACATGTATTGATGATGTGGCACGCCTAGAAATGATAAAATTGTTCTTTATATATATATATACTAGAGGTTTACCCCGCGCTTCGCGCATAGATTTTTAGTTTTAATTGTTTAAATTGATATTTCTTTTTAGTTTAAAATTTTAATTATTTAATTTCGTGAATCATAATTCTGTGAGATTTTTGGTTATATAGGATATAAGAATATTGAGAACGAAATTTCTACATTTAACTAAATTACATAATGTCATAACTATAGTTTAATAAAATATTGTTTTATTTTTGTGTAGGAGATGTATTTTTTTGTTATCTTTGACGTCATCCACTGTTATATTAATATTATGTCTTTTTCAGTTTGTTGTGTATTATGTCGCTCGTCCATATATTTTGTAATTATTTACATGAATTTCTATTGTTGCATTGAGATTATGCTATTTTAATATGTATCATTTGTTTGTTTTTAATTTACATAATTTATTCGACACAACAATCTTATATTTATTACATTATGAAAATTAAATATTCACATTTTTACAATATTAGTAGGCGATATATTTTTTTGATGTTGTTGTGGTGCCTGACATTGTTACGATGTCATGCAATGGTTATTTTTGTATTCATATATATTTTTAAATAACATGATATTCTAGTTACTATAACCTCATGTAGCGACTCTTAATACAATTTTAGCATTTGCCCGCTTTAGTTTTATTTTCCATGCAAGCGTGTCCAAGTATATTTTACTGATCTTGAACTCTCTTTTTTCATAACATCATTTTGATCTATAGGTAAATGTCATTGTGTTATAAACCTTTCGTTGTTATGTGGAAATGTTGTAGTCATATATTCATGCTGTTTTTTTTTTGAAAATTAATTATATTCATCGACCGTAATAAGCTTCCAAACTGCTACTTGAGAGATATATTGTCAATGGGTTGTTATATATATGCAACAATTCTAATGGATAGACTGTTAATGGTATGTATGTTGATAGACATGACAGTCTTGTGCAGCATTTGTTAAAATTAGTGTTAGATTCGATAATGTTACAAACAATTATTCAAGAAAATAGTGTTATGCATGAAATGATGTCTACTTAAATTTTTTTAAGGTACCTTTCAAAATGCAAGAAACGGTGTTGTGATGTCATTTTTCTTTATTTTTTCGTATTTGTCAATACTTTAATGATGGTAATAGATATGCTATTTTTATTATTTCATTTATTAGATCTTGTTACTTTTCTAAAAATTTTTTTATTATGTATTATATGTTTTGATGGTCAAAAGAAAAAAATCAAACAATTGTGCAAATGGACATTTTAGCTTTTTATTTTTTGAATTTTCTTTGTTAATTTTGAAATCTAGGTTTTTTAAATTCACTAAATTATTATATATTTGTTAAAACTATAGGTATTAATATTTTGATAGATATATATAGAGAGATGTTATTGACCAAAACAATACTTATTAAGTTAAAACACATAATTATATAGAACCAATATTAATTTCTCATTTTAAGTGTAAAAAGTAAGAAATTACGGGTACTACAAAATAGCATTCTCACACATTTCTATATCTATATGTAACTTCAAATATTATTTTTAAAAACATTTTTCAACTCATTTATGTTTACATTTTAAAGTATAAATTTCTAAATTGCCTTAATATTCTTATATATTTAGTGGAATAAATAGACAAACATTATTTTACAAGAATATATTAAATTTTAAAAATCTAGAATTCTTGAATTTATATATTTCTTTATTTCAAAAATTCTGAATTTCTTTATTTCAGATAAAATTTTATTTATGAATTTTTTATTTTAAAGGAGAAAAATAAAAAATATTGTTAAATTTTTTTCAATGTTTGATAATTATAATATTACAAATTATGAAAAATATCAAAGACGATTCTATAATTGATAACTCGGCATGTCTTTTTTGGGACTCCAAATCCAAACCTCTTGATGTAGAAACATTAATGAATCATTAATCAAAGCATCACTAGATATGAAAGAGATTTATTAATGAAAATTTATTAAAGATCGCTTATGGCTTTTTTTAATCAAAGAAGTGAATAGAGGCATAAGAGCATGTTTATTGCTAAAATCCTTAAGATGTGCTTAAGTGGTTCTTAGTTAATTTTTAACTATTAAAATTAAGCTAAGCAACTTTGTTAAGAGACATGCTTTTATAGTGGTTTATTGGTAGTTGCTTAATTAAAGTTCCTTAACAATTAAAAAATATTAAACATATTTTTTTAAAACATAAAATTTATTTATTATATAACATTTTAAACATAGATTTTAAAATACAAACAAAAAACATTAAAACAAAGATTATAAAAATAAACGATAATGATTTGAAAGAGTCATCCAAGCTCAGTTGTTGTCTTGATCACGTCCAAATTTACGCCATATATGTTCAACCAAATCACCTTTTAGTTGTTGATGCGCTTATCTATCACGAATTCTTGTTCGAACACCCATCTGATTGGCGATATTTGTAGGTCGTTTTGTAGAATAGGTGATATCGACATGTGAAGTTCTGCTGCCTTCTCCTTGTTGGAAATCCGAAACATCATATTGAGTATATTCATATCGTTCGTCTTCTACTATCATATTATGGAATATGATACATCCTCTCATAATCTTCCCAATCTTGACTTTATCCCAAAAAAGTGTTGGATTTCTAACAATGACAAATCGAGCTTGCAAGACTCCGAAAGCACGATCGACATCTTTTCGGGCAGCTTCTTGACGTTGAGCAAATAAAACTGCTTTCGGCCCTTGTGAAATTGAAATAGATTGGATAAAAGTTGCCCACTGCGGATAAATACCATCGGTGAGATAATAAGCCAAATCATACTCTCTTTCGTTGACCGAGAAATTCACTTGCGGAGCTTGACCATTTATTATGTCATCAAAAACATGTGAGCGATCAAGAACATTTATATAATTTAAGGTACCTGGAGGTCCAAAAAACGCATGCCATATCCAGAGATCATATGAAGCAACCGCCTCTAAAACGATTGTTGGTTTTCCATAACCACGAGTATATTGCCCTTTCCAAGCAGTGGGACAATTATTCTACTCCCAATGCATACAATCGATGCTTCCTATCATTCCGGGAAATCCAAGAAGCTCTCCAATATGAAGTAGACATTGAAGATCATCCGGTGTTGGTCTTCTTAGGTATTGATCGCCAAAAAAATCTATTATTGCTTCCACAAATTTTTCTACACATAACCGAGCAGTGGTTGCACCGAGCCTCAGGTATTCATCGACCGCATCAAGTGCAGAACCATATGCCAACACACAAAAAGCTGCTGTACACTTTTGAAGTGTAGAGAGACCAAGCCTTCCGAGACCGTCCTTCTTATGACAAAAGAATTGAACTTCATTGGAGAGACGATCAACAATATGCATGAACAATGCCTTGTTCATTCTAAATCATCGTCAGAATAGATTTTGAGGATATGTTGGAGCGTCACTGAAATAATCATTCCATAACCGGAGATGGCCTTCTTCACGGTTTCTTTCGATAAAAACTCTTTTTTTTCTTGTCTTCTTTTCGTCTTCTTGATCACCTTGATCATTGAACAGATTTTCAAATGTTTAATCAAAATGTTGATCAAAATATTGATCGAAAGTTTCATCGATTGACTCCTCGAAATTGTTTTGTGAAGAAAATGCCATGAGATAATAATAAATATATCTTTTTATGAAAAAAGAGATGAAAAGAGAGAATTATTTTTTGTGAAAGAAGAGATGACCAAGTTTTCTTTTTATAAAAGAAGAGAGGATGGTGAGTGAATGATGTCTTTTATAAGTGTCTGAAACAAATTACAAAACTACAAACAACAAGTCTAGTACCAACCCGTGAAACAAATTACAAAACTACAAAGACAACACATTCTCGTTTAGTACAAACCCGTGACCTCTGTCTTTTACAAGAAGACAAAAACAAAAACAACCCGTGACCTTTGTCTCCTCTGTGAACTATGCTCCCCTCTCCTCTGTGAATTATGCTCTCCTCATGAAGCAGCCATCTGCACTATACAACAAGAACAATTTAGAAACAAGAGCCATCCAAAGAAAAAACAGTCAACAACAAGAATAGTTAACAACAAACTTTCATCTACATTTTAAACAAACATCTTACAAGAAACTCAAACATGAAACAAATCTTAAACATAAACTTGAAACAGAGCTTACACATGAAACATACCTTAAACTTAAACTTGAAACAGAACTTAAACATGAAACATAGCTTACACATGAAACTAATTTGACAACAAGTCACTTATGAGCTTCTTCTTGAGGGCTTATTCATACTCAGCTAAAGGTTCTTTTTTCCCAATAAGAATGTCAAGGAGACTCATCCTAGACAACCTTTCTTTGGCCGCCAGATCCTGATGTTTAATTGTCCAAATTCTATGAAACTCATTAAAATTATTCTCGTCCACCACCATCTTCTTAGCACTCATCTTTGTGGCCTTCACACCCGGGGGACGCTTGGAGCAAGTTGCTTGAGATCTTGAGGAACCTCCACCGTCCTCACACTTCCTCTTCTTCGAGCTCCCTTTGTTTTTAGCACTAGCTAGGTCGCACCACTTCTGGTCGTGTCGCAGTTCCTTCGAAGCGTGTTTAAGAGTAAATTTCTTGTTGAAGTTGTTGTGGAATATTTGATGAGCAAGCTTGAGAATTTCATTCTCATTCTGGCCGCTAGTTTTCGCTCAAGTAGCAACTTCTTACGAGCCACAAAACTTTGACACAAGGTCATTGATCTTGTGCCATCGTTGCTTGCAATGCCTTGCCTCTCTCTCTTCGCAGCCAGCAACTAGAGAACTTGCAGCGTAGTAGGCAGCAATCCTATTCCAAAAACCGGTGGATTTTTGCTCGTTGCCAACCACAGGATCCTTGCTCGTGTTTAACCACGAACTGATCAGGACAACATCATCCGTTGGTGTCCATTTCCGGCGTTCTCGGCGCTATGCAGCAGTGTCTCCGTCATAGTTAGAAGCTTCGGTTCCTATACTGACTAGAAATGGAACTTGTGATGAAGATAGTTCAACACTATCTTCAATGTTACCAAATGAAAGTGTTTGTTGACTAAGTAGTTCACCAAACTTTAACTGGTGAGGAAATGGATAAGAATCCATTTCGGATGCGAGGCAAAAAGAAGAAATAAAAGATGAGGAAGCAAAGAGGAAGTGGGAAGAGGAAGACGTTTTCAAATATATTCAAGAAACAAGATAAGGCAAGTTTTTTATAGACTAAAGAATCCTATCACTGCATTGATCACAACCTAACTGTCGGAGTGGACATTTATCTAACACCATCTACACAACACATCATTGATTTCTATCTACCAAAGACACAAAGCTATTTATTACCAAAACCCAACCGTAATCTAACAATAACCAAAGCAATTTATTACATAACCTAACACTAACCACCAACGAGTTCAATGCTTTGTCACAATTAAACAGAGTAAATACATAGGTTTTACCTCTATGATGAATCGTAGGCCCTTTGTGTGAAGAACCGGTGCGATGCGTGTTGATCAAACCACCTAAACACCAAAAAACCTGAGATAAATTACAACAAATTTGAGGATTTATATATTAAAATTGACGATGAACAAGCACAAAAATATACCTAAACCCACACAGACACAATCTCTCTCGGACATCCTCTTGATCAATCCACCTCAAGAGAAAACAGACACAAACAAATCAAAAATTAATCTGAGAATTTATTAGGATTCACGATGAAGAATCTAAAGACATGCATGCAGCTTTACCTTTCGATTTGCCTCACCCACAACTGTCGCCGGTATAGATCATCTCAGAAAACCACTGATAGAGAGAAGGAAATATTGTCGAGAAGTCCCACCGATAGAAAGGTCACGGTTTTCCTTCCTCGTCGAAACCCACTGATAGAGCCGTCGCCGTTCCGTCAAGTACAGCCATGGAGTGGGAGAGAATCGCCATTGAATGGCGATTGAATCGCCTTTCGCCCGAGAGAGAGAAGAGAACACGAAAGAGAGAAAGAAGAAAAGAAAAAAACCTTTGCCCTGGTCGACACCGCTCCTCTCCTCACTACAAACCCGACACGTGGCTAGGAAGACACGTCCCTTGAAGCTCCTAATTAAGGGACGCCCCTTAATTTAATCACATTTTTCATTTAGTTTAAATACCCATTAATACTAACAACCCCTCTTAAGGGACAGCAATAAACTTGCTCTAAAAAACTTATTGGGCTTTATATGCCTCAGACACAATACTCTTAGCATGGGTCCATACCTATAAACTCAGATTATATAAAAACTTCAAAAAAATATTCCTTAGGAACAAGAAATGTCGTTGTCGAGTATGTAAATATATATATGATCAGCTAGAAAACCCTAACTCTGAGATTACGCAGCTTATTGCAGCCGTTAGAATAAACAGCAGAGAAGTAAATCAGCCATGGGTAATCCCTAGAGCTTCTTAGAGTGTTCTTTTGCCACAGCTTTAGTAAAATATATATTTTATGCCTATGGTTCTATTAACGGTCTGTTTATCGATCTCAGGAAAAGGACACGGATCTTTGGCACGTGTTGGCTGGTAAGGTGAGAGGACAGACACCGAAGGTAGCGTAGCAAGATAAGAAGAAGAAACCCAGAGGACGCGCTCACAAGCGTCTTCAGCACAATCGCCGTTTCGTTACCGCTGGTAATTCTCCCATCTTTTCCATAATAAGATTAGAAAATGTAATACTTTGCTTATTTTATTACTCTTTGTGCGTCTACTGAAAATATAAAGGTCATTTTACACTGGTTTAGTTGAAATGAATTGAGATGACAATGTCTCATTGTTTGTAATGTTTTATTTTATTACTGTTAGAAACCAAAAAGTTTGACAAAACTTTCCGTTTTTTTTTGAATTAATAAAAAGTGTGGGCCCTACTATCACTATTTGCACAGTGATTTTTTTTCTATATTTACGATCGTTTCTATCGTTTGTAAAAACACATCATTCCTCCCTTCCTCTTCTCTTATTAGTATTATCTCTACCCTACGGGTAATATTTAAATCCCTAATAACATTTTTCCGATACAATAAAATTCTGATTCATTTCATAACACGTTGTGAGCACGATCGTTCTCCAATTTAGTAAATTTTATATGTATCATATTTACCCTGCTATAATGGTTGGTATACCGCCCCTATTATTGTTTATTATATATAAAATGTTATAATGGTCGGTTCACCGCCTCTATTATTTATTTATGATTTGATTAATTTACTGATCGACCGAACCGCCTTATGCTTTATTTATCATTATGCCGCCTTATAATTTATTTATCATTATGAATTTGTCGGCCTAGCCGCCTCATACATTATTATTATGCATTGGTCGACTGAGCCGCCTCATACATTATTTATTATTATGAACTGATGGGCTGAGCCGCCACATAATTTGTCATTTTAACATTAATATTTTATCATAATAATATTGAAAATTGCATGTTAGTATATTATGAATATTATATAAATGTTTGGTCACCTATATAAAAATATTATGAAATTTATTGAATTTGATTGACTGCTTATTATAATATTTTCATATTGGTTTTTGGTGCAAATAATTTAACCCCAACGGTCATAAAGAAATTTTTTCAAATTTTTTTACCTTTTCCAACGGTCATGAACAGTGTTTTACATCTATAAATACAACTCATTTTCAGTTCATTCTCTCATCCAAAACATTTCATATTTTCTCAAAAAATTTCAAATCGCTCTCCTCCAATTTTCATTGCAAGAAAAATGATTCGATTGTTTTTAATTTTATGTGCAATTTTTATTTTTTCGTCTATGTATTTTATTTTTGTTGGAGGAGACACCCATGAGCATTTCGGCTTTAACATCGCCTTATGTTTGTTATCATTATTTTACTTTTAATTACTTGTATAATTGATGTAAACGGTTCATTTTAAAATTAATGAAATTCTAATAAAATTTATTATTTTGTGCTATAAAAATTCAAATGGAAAAAGTCGAGAAACTTCAGTTTCTGACTTTGAAAATAACTGGAGCAAATTACACTGCATGGATCACCAACATGGAGCTTCATCTATATTCTGAGAAAATACTCGATGCCATAAAAGATGGAAATAAATCAACCTCTCATGATTATGCAAGGATAAAAGATCCTTTAAATCTTTGGAAAGCTCTATAAGAAAGGTTTGATAACCAGAAGAAAATAACTCTTCCCCATGCACTCGATGAGTGGGAAAACCTACGGTTCCAAGATTTTGAAAAAGTGGAAACATACAATCCGCTATATTAAGGATAGCGGCGCAATTAGAATATTGCGGTAAGCCCGTGACGGAAGCAGAAATGCTTGAGAAAATTTACCAAACATTCCACAAAAATCATTTAGTTCTACAAGAACAATAAAGGAATTGGGGGTATACAAGGTTCTCTGAACTCGCTGTGGCGCTTATGATAGCGGAAAAAAATAATGAACTCCTTATTAAAAAACACAATACCCGACCCACGGGAGCCAAAGCATTTCCTGAGGTAAATGCAACAGATGTAAAAAATCCGGAAAGAGAAAATTATTCCTATCATGGTCGTGGCCGGCGATTTAACTGTGGTCATGAAAGGAGTTACAACCCAAGAGGAAGGGGAACCAACACATGGAATCAATCTGATCGAGTAAAAGGGAAGGAAACCCAAGAAAACCCTACTCGTAAAACCGAGAGCGCCTGTTACAAATGTGGATCGAAGGGACATTGTTCTCAAGTGTGTCAAACTCTTGCACACCTATGTAAGTTGTACCAAGAAGCCATTAAAGACAAGGCAAAAGAAGTGAATCTTAATGAACACTTTGAGGGTACAACATCTACATACCTTAAATCCTCTGACTTTATGGGAGACTTCGACAAGACCACTCATCAAGATAATTAAAATGCTTATGGCAACAAGCTCAATAATGCCCAGTGATACCATAAAATTATTATTACCATTATGTATTTCAGTTTCAAGAATAATGTTGTTTTTCAAAACGACTTATGTATAATTACAATGTAATATACAACTATTGTGTGCTTATGATGAATAATTATAATGCTTGCTTTTTTATTAACATTTTGTGTGTTACAGAAATGGATAAGAAAGCAAATGGAACAACAACTGAGCAAACTTCTAGAGAAATTTGCATACCAGATAGTGGTAATACACACACTATACTAAAAAATAAGAGATATTTCTCTAACTTAAAGTCAGCAAAAATGATTGTAAACACAATATCAGGTCCTACAAACTTGATCGAAGGAATTGGCAAAGCAAAGTTTATGCTACCTAATGGAACAAAGTTTTTCATAAATAATTCCTTATATTCTCCAAATTCCAAGAGAAATTTGTTGAGTTTCAAAGATATATATCTTCAAGGATATGACACGCAGTCTGCAACTGAGAATAGAAAGAAGTATATGTATATAACTTCTGAAAAATCAGGCAAAAGCCTTGTACTGGAAAAGTTTCCAGAACTTCCTTCTGGATTACATCACACTTATATTGATGTAATAGAATCACATCTCGTGATCAAGAGAAATCCAGAAGATGTTACATTATGGCATGACCGTCTCGGTCATCCAGGCACTACAATGATGCGAAAAATCATTGAGAGTTCACATGGTCATTCAATGAAAACTCAAGATATATATATATCAAAGCAATAAAATGACATGTGCTGCATGTGCCCTTGGAAAATTGATCATAAGACCATCACCAACAAAAATTGATAAAGAATCACCAAAATTTTTGGAACGAATCCAAGGTGATATTTGTGGACCAATACATCCACCATGTGGACCATTTTATTACTTTATGGTACTAATTGATGCATCCAGTAGATGGTCACATGTTTGTTTGTTATCATCTCGAAATATGACATTTGCGAGATTTCTAACTCAGATAATCAAACTAAAAGCTCAGTTCTCTGATTATCCAATTAAAAGAGTTAGATTAGATAACGCTGGTGAATTCACATCCCAAGCATTTAATGATTATTGTATGGTATCAGGTATTGAAGTAGAACATTCAGTTGCTCATATTCATACACAAAACGGATTGGCAGAATCATTAATTAAACGACTGCAACTGATTGCAAGGCCATTGATCATGAGATCAAAAATTCCAACCTAGGTATGGGGACATGCCATTTTGCATGCAGAAGCACTAATTCGGATAAGACCAAGTACATATCATAGATATTTCCCATTACAGTTAGCATTTGGTAGAGAACCAAATATATCTCATTTAAAAATATTTGGTTGTGCAGTATATGTATCAGTGGCACCACCACAACGTACAAAGATGGGACCGCAAAGACGGTTGAGAATATATATTGGTTATGATTCTCCATCAATAATAAGATACCTAGAACCACAAACTGGTGATGTCTTTACGGCACGATTTGCCGATTGTCATTTCAACGAGAACAAATTCCTAATTATAAGGGGAAACAATAAACAAGAAGGAAAAGAAATCAAATGGAGTGTACCATCTCTATTACACCTTGATCCTCGTACGAAACAGTCAGATCTAGAAGTTCGACGTATCATGCATTTACAAAATATAGCAAATCAGCTACCTGATGCACTTGCGGATACCAAAATGGTAACTAAATCACATATACCCACAACAAATATTCCTGCTCGTATTGAAATACCACAAAAACGTTGAACAGCAGTTGATATACGTGAATCAGGAACACGTTTGAAACGCGGTGGACCTGTTGGTGCAAAGGATAAAGTTCCTAAAAAACGAAAGGACGTTGAAAAGCATGATACTCCCAAAATAACATAAAACATTTTGGAAGAAGCGAATTATGAATCTAACGACAATATAGAGTATCATGAATCTGCAGGAAATCAAGAGATTTCCATAAATTACATCAATAATGGAAAGATATGGAAACGAAATGAGATGGATGATATTGATGTTTTCTAATACCTTTTAGCAAAGGAAATAAAAGAAGAAAACGAAGATCCAGAACCAAAGTCTATATATGAATGTCAAAAGAGACATGACTGGATAAAATGGAAAGATGCAATTCAAGTCGAACTAGATTCCCTTAACAAACAGAACATATTCGGACCTATTATACTCACACCCAGAAATGTAAAACCTGTTGGATACAAATGGATGTTTGTCAGAAAAAGAAATGAGAAAAACAAGGTTACAAGATACAAAGCTCGTCCCGCAGCCCAAGGTTTCTCTCAAAGGCATGGAATTGATTATGAGGAAACGTATTCTTACGTTATGGACACAATCACATTTAGATTCCTGATGAGCCTAGCGGCCAATGAAAATTTAGAAATGCGTCTCATGGATGTCGTTACGGCATATTTATACGGATCATTAGATACTGATATCTATATGAGAATCCCAGATGGATTCAAAATGCCAGAAATGATAAGTTCCAAACCTAAAGAGTTATGTGCAATAAAACTGCAAAGATCATTGTATGGCTTAAATCAATCTGGACGCATGTGGTATAATCGTCTCAGTGAGCATTTAACAAAAGAAGGATGCACAAATGATCATATATGCCCTTGTGTTTTCATAAAGAAAACAACATCCGGATTTGTGATAATCGCGGTCTACGTTGATGATCTTAATATTATTGGAACTCAAAAAGAAATACAAAAGGCATCAGATTATCTGAAAGGAGAATTTGAGATGAAAGATCTCGGACAGACAAAATATTGTCTTGGCCTACAAATTGAGCATTCTCAAAATGGTATATTCGTGCATCAATCCACATATACTAAAAGACTGTTGAAACGCTTTAACATGGATAAATTAACTCCTCTTAGCACTCTGATGGTCGTTAGATCACCTAATGTTGAAAATGATCCATTTCGACCATCTTCGGAAAATGAAGAGATACTTGGTCCAGAAATATTGTATCTAAGTGCAATTGGAGCGCTAATGTACCTTGCAAACTGTACACGGCCTGATATATCATTTGCCGTTAATCTTTTGGCAAGATTCAGCTCATCTCCCACACGAAGACATTGGAATGGAATTAAACATGTCCTTCGTTTCCTTCGAGGGAGTATTGATTTAAGTTTATTTTACCCTAAAAATTCAAAATGTCAAATGATTAGATTTGCAGATGCAGGATACCTTTCAGATCCACACAAAGCCCGATCACAAATAGAATACGTTTTCACGATCGGAGGCACTGCTATATCTTGGCGTCTCAGAAACAAACGCTTGTAGCCACATCTTCAAATCACGCTGAAATTATCGCACTCCATGAAGCAAGTAGAGAGTGTGTATGGTTAAGATCAATAAGCCAGCACATCTATACAAGTAGTGGGATTGACAAAAATACATAGCCAACTATCCTATATGAAGATAATACGGCATGTGTTGCTCAAACGAAGGAAAGATATATCAAAAGCGATAGGAAGAAACATATACATCCGAAGTTCTTCTCTTACACTTAAGAGCTCGAGAAGAATAAAGAGATTGAAGTAAGATATGTTCGATCATGCGACAATGCAGCTGACCTCTTCACAAAATCGCTTCCCACCTCGGTATTCAGGAAAATGTCCATAACATTGGAATGTGTCATCAGAAAGATCTATGACTGCTCATTCGAGGGGGCGCTTACGTGGTTGTACTCTTTTTACCTTGTTATGATTTTTCCCACCGGGTTTTCCTAGAAAGTTTTTTAACGAGGCAACAAAGACGTTAAGCTATAAATGATAGTGACACCGGTTCCCAAGGGGGAATGTTACGAAACCGAAAAGTTTGACAAAGCTTTCCGTTTTTGTTGAATTAATAAAAGGTGTGGGCCCCACTGTCACTATTTGTACAATAAATTTTATTCTATATATACGATCGTTTCGATCTTTGTAAAAACACATCATTCCTCCATCCCTCTTCTCTTATTAGTATTATCTCTACTCTACGAGTAATATTTAAATCCCTAATAAAATTCTTCCGATACAATAAAATTTTGATTCATTTCATAACAATTACATTGGTTTATATGTTGGGTAATGGATTTTTGCAGTTGTTGGTTTCAGTAAGAAGAGAGGACCCTACTCTTCTGAGAAGTAGGGGAAAAGTGTTTTTTTCGACCCCAACATTTCGTGTTGTGTTTTTTATACCTAAAAAAATCATAAGTGCAAAATTATACCTGAATTAAATATTTATTTAAATTTTCGACCCAAATTTCAATCCGTAGCATAAAAACCTACCTTGACTAACATCACGTTAGTCAACCATTATATTGGATAAAACGGCGTCGTTTTGTATTGGAGGAAACTTTTAAAAAATTAGGTTTGTTGGGATGAGAACAAGCTCACTTACCACTGTGATATGACATTTTTATTGTATTCTTGTTAGATTGAAAACATCTATACTGTGATTTGTATATTCTAAGAAAAAACTATTTTTGTTTACAAATTTTATTTATTACAAATTATAATTGCATCAATAAGTTATATATTTTAAGTTTTTACACTCTTACACATGTAATAAAACTAAAAATGATATTTCATAAATTATTCAATCTAATTAAAAAATGATATTTCTCAAATAGTTAGCTAATTTAAATATTTAAATTTTAAAATAGAAATACTCTAAGATAGACTTAAAAAGTATTTGTCACCAAATAGACTTCAAAAAAAAATGACCAAAATATATTTTATTAAAGGTGTAAGTATACATTTATACCCTTTGAGTCAACTAATCTAGACTTAGGTTTAGAGTTGGTGAGGTTTAAAATTTTTTAAAAAAAGTTTATTTTGGTCATTTTTTCTTTGAGGTCTATTTTGTGACGAAAACTTTAAAATGTCTATTTGAAAAACTTCCCATTTTAAAAATCTACATATAATAGTGATTATATTTTTCTTAAAAATCATAACTTAAGTTTTTATTAGTACATTGTTTCTTTAAAAGTTAAGTTTTGATTTAGTACATTGTTTATTTTTAAGTTTTCATTTAGTACATTGTTTATTTTAAAAGTGAAGTTTTGATTTTTAAGAAGAAAAGATTTTTTCTTAGAATATACAAATCAAATATA
Source organism: Moricandia moricandioides (assembly GCA_905132885.1). Taxonomy (NCBI): domain Eukaryota; kingdom Viridiplantae; phylum Streptophyta; class Magnoliopsida; order Brassicales; family Brassicaceae; genus Moricandia; species Moricandia moricandioides. The sequence continues at coordinate 42,883 of CAJHQQ010001433.1, read as the reverse complement.
TAAATGTTTTCAATCTAATAGGAATACAATAGAAGCGTCATAGTATAGTGGTAAGTGAGATTGTTTTATGTTCACAGGATCACGGTTTGAATCCTAACAATCTAATAAGAATAGGTTCGAATCCTAACAATCTAATAAGAATACGATAGAAACGTCGTTTTACGTTGTTTTATCTTGACTAACGTGATGTTAGTCAATGTAGTTTTTATGCTACGGATTGAAGGTTGAGTCTAAAATCTAAAAAACATCTTTGTTCAAATATAATTTTGCACTTATGATTTGTTTGGGTATAAAAAGTACGACACGAAATGTTGAGGTCGAAAAAGACACGATGATCAGCTTCCAACGCTAAGCAGCCATGGTTTAATCAATTATTTTATATTCCGAAGGGTCTTTTATGGTCTTTGGAATAAACTATGAACCAGCAATAATCAATATATACAAGCTGTAATAAAACCAGACAATTGATTCAAAGTTCCTCATGAAAGCCTTTGTGTGAGTTGGATCCTTTAGAGGCCTTGTCTTTGAGGTATTGTACGGCCATTGATGCATGGATTGCAGCACCGTAGGGAAGCGCATCTTCGTTGACTCTATAGAGAGATGAGTGAGAAGAGGCATAACTTTTGGTCTCATCTTGCATTCCAAGGAAAGAGAGATGGCCAGGGATTGCTTCTGCAAAGTAGGAGAAGTCTTCTCCTCCCATAAGAGGCGATGCTTCCACAAAGGACTCTTCACCCAACAAATCTATGACCATGTTCTTGAACTGCCTATACAAGTTCATATCGTTCACTGTTGGTGGGACTGGTTCTTTACCATTTGGTGTGAGATTCACGGATGCATTGCACCGGTGAACTGTTGCTTGCTTGGTAATAACCTAGAATCAAAAGATGAAACCCGGTTTTGGTTTAGACTTTAGAGAAAGAAGCAATGATTAACCGGAGAATCTAGTGAAATATTGAATCACTTCACCTCTTTGACTCTTTGTTGAAGCTGAGAAAAACCAGTAAAGGCTCGGATAGTTCCTCCTATTGTGACTGAATCAGGGATGACATTAAAGGCATTGCCTCCATGAACCTTAGAAACTGTAACAACCTACAGAACAATGAGTTTGTGTTAGAAGAAAAGCCAAGACCATGAGGTCTATAAGGACAAAACCTTTGAGTCCATAGGGTCGGTTTCACGTGAAACCAGATGTTGAAGACTTAGGACAACGCTTGAAGCTGCAATAACTGGATCTATGGTATTTTGTGGGATGGCGGCATGACCTCCTTTCCCAGTTATTACAGCCTTGAAGGATCCAGATCCTGCTAGTAAGGAACCTGCAAGTGAAGCGGTTTTGCCAAAGGGAAGCCGGTTAGCAAGATGAATCCCGAAAATGGCTTCGACATGCTTCAAAGCTCCTTCTTCTATCATCTTCTTTGCTCCGGCGACAACTTCTTCAGGTGGCTGGAAGATAAGCACCACAGTTCCCTAACAAAACCAAAAGTAATGATTATGCATATACATGGCTTAGGTTAGTGATACTGATGAAACCAAAAGGCCAATGTAGAAAGTGTTTACAAAACCTGCAAATCGTGGCGATGTTCTTGGAGCATCTTAGCAGCACCAAGAAGCATAGCGACGTGACCATCGTGTCCACAAGCGTGCATTTTACCGGGAACTTTGCTCTTGTGCTCCCATTCTACTGCTTCCTGAATTCCAGTATCAATTAGATTTTATGTTATAGTTGTCAACAAAAAGATGATTAAGACTATACAAATCTCTCAAATAATTATATTTTTAGTTTTTGTCACAAAATAAATCCTAAGAAAAGAAAAATGATTGAAATAGTTTTTTTTTTGAAATTTTAATATATATTTTAAAAAAAAATTAAACCTTGCCTCCAAAATTTTACTTCATAACTTTAAACCCTATATTTTTATTTATATATAACTCCAAACTTCACTATAGATTAGTTAAACTAAGAGGTATAAATGTATATTTACACTATATAATAAAAAAAATAGGTCAATTTTTTTTTCTTAAAAGCTATTTTGATGATAATTTTTTTTATGTTTATCTTAAGACATTTCTCAAAAATCAAACTGAACCAAAACGAAAAATAAATTAGACCGGAATTTATAAATAATTAAACTATTTTTATATTTAAGATCTAAAATATTTGAATCAAAAATATAATGATACCAAAATAAATTATACATAAATAAAAATAACCAAATACTTATAAACACAATTAATAAATAAATTAAAATATCTAAGAGTTACTCGAAATTATTCAAAATATTTAAAGCTAACCAATATTTAATTTGAATTATCTGAAAACAGAACTGAAATAAAACTGAACTATACCTAAATTGTTTTCGGCCATTAACCGGTTTCTAATTTTATTATCTAAACCGATTGGATTCATGACTATTTAAACCGATCTAAACGGTTTTTAGATGGAATCTTAAGAGAAGTTCTTGCACTGTTCGCGGATCCCACTGACATGTGAGACCCATGAACAAACCGGTTCTTAAAACTCTTAAATAAGAAACGTTTTTTTTTATAAATCGAAAAAAAGAAAAAAATAGGAAGGGGTTCCAGGGTTAATCATCTCCAACCAATCCAAAAATAGTGTACCTACCTGCATAGGTAACGCATCCATGCATATCAGCTCTCAGGGAGACGAAAGGCGCTTCTCCCGTGCCGATATAACGAACAACGCCGGTGACAGCGACTAGATACCTGTACTTAACGCCCATCATGTCTAGCTCCGACCTAATGAGTTTACTTGTCTTGAACTACTCGAAACCCAGCTCCGGATTCTCGTGGACTTTCCTTCTGATTCTCACCATCCAATCCAAAACATCCCGACTCTTGGTGAACTCGAGGAACTTCTTCGGAGACATCCATGAAGACTCAGAGGAAACATGAAGTAGAAGGAGAAGCTGGAAAGTCAAAATGAAGATCCAAAAGCTATTGATAAACATGAGAGGAAGAAGACAAGAATTCTCTGTATCCTGATTGACTGTGGTAGATGAGAGAGTATGAACCTGTTACGAGTTCATCATATTATTTACAAAGTTTTTTATTGGATTTAATTACATACGGTGGTTGGAGGCTTTTGTATTATAACATATTTGAACAATGATTGAGTTTAATACAATTAGCTAATGCCTACTATTGATACAAAAATATTGTGTCCCAATCTTTATTGATAAATTATTAAAACTATCATTTTTTTACTATACTTTTACATCTTTACCTTAATCACATTTACTTTTAGTTTTAAAGAGGTAAATAAACACTTATAATCTAGGGTTTGTTGTGAATCTCGTGTCTTTGCTAGAGGTTGATCTCGAACTAGGTTAGGTTAGAGAGAGAGAGATAGGCGGCTAGGTTTAGATGTGTGTAAGACTTGTTCTTATTGCTTTTCTTGTGTACCAAATAGGTACAATAGAGACACATATATATATGGCCTCATGGCCGACTTGCCCACATCGTATACTCGATGTGGGACAAGTTTACAAAGCTAAAAGTCGGCTAAGACAAATGATAAATGGGCTGGCCCAATCCGAGAATCATATGGGCCAATGGTCTAAGTATCGACCAAGAAGATAAGCCCACTTATGTGCAGTCCAAAACCATAAGGTTTACAACACTCCCCCTGAATGCCATAACCATCTAGAGTTTGCAATGCGTTTGGTATACTGCCTCGTTAAAACCTTTCTATGGTAAACCCAAAACCGAATGTGGTAAAAAGGGAAAGCCATAAATAGGAAAAGAGTACAGCCGCATTACTCCCCCTGAAGTGAACATCACTGAAGGCTTTTCAATGATCGCATACCAATCTGGAACATGAACTTCTTGAGTGTGCAAGTTGGTAATGCCTTGGTAAAGAGGTCGGCTGAGTTCTTACTGGATCTGACTTGGAGTACCTTGACTTCTCCTTCTGTCTGTAGATCATGGGTGAAGAAGAACTTGGGGAGAACATGCTTAGTCTTGTCACCCTTGATGTATCCATCCTTGAGTTGAACTATGCATCGTCTTTAGGAATAATGGTCGAACTTCCCTCCATTGGTGAATCACTATCGACCATCGATGCTAGATCATCATCGTCCGTATCACTTGTATCATGTGTGATCAATACTTCTAGACGGTTGATGATGTTACATGCAGCCTTGCCTACTTCAAGGATGCCAATAATTTTGGATGGTTGAATGACCTTCATGAGGTTGTAATGCCTCCATGAGTAAATTCATAACCTGTTTATGATCAAATAAAAATTTGCATCTGCAAAACCAATCTTTCCTTCTTTGGGTTGGTTAGTATGGTTAGTGTAAACAAACTTTAAACCTTTCGTTTCTTGTAAATAAATAACGAAGTATAAGTTTACCATTACCATTAGTTCCTTAGAACTTTTCATTACCTTTCTTCATCATCAGCTATATTTTAAATTATGCATAGATGTATGCATGCTGATGGATTATGGTTATGATCAATATATCCATTTGATATAGATATGGTCATCCATCTTATCAATGGTTATCCTTTATGGTATCTATGGCTCATGATCAGGCCACTCGTGGTTGGTATTGTGGGATTCCATTCAGTCTCGACCTTTATGGTCTTATTCAATCGATTAGTTCGACCATATGTACCTTGACCATGTTAGTCATCATGGCTGTATGTTCAGCCATACCTTTACTGATACCCTCGATCGCAGCTTTTATAGCCTGCTATAGTCGGTATTGATGGAATCCACATCCTTTACAACCATTTCATATTTCTTTCAATATGTTCTTAGTTATGGAACAACCATAAATCAAATAGATCTTGATCTTATGATCCAAATATCATGATCATAACTTGTCCAAAAATTAATCGATAACTTGTATCGTTTTGGAATCAATCAACTTTCTTTCAAGTTGGTTTGTGAACACAAGGGATTTCATTTCCATGATATATGAACTGATTTTGATGGTTCTTATAGAACTCTTTCACTGATTATCATTTGGTTGATAATATTATATCATATGCAGTTGCATTGCATCAGTTCATAGATGGCTAAGGAACAAAGCCGTTTTTTGAGAATTTCTTTTCTCATCTTTATGGTACCTTTAGTACCTTTATCCAGTGATTAATATATTGCTTACTACATCATCATTTCTTTCCAGACATTATCATTTCGGATTGTAGTAGCATCCACCACAGATCTTATATTTGTTATAATCTGTTCCTTGGTCTCTGTGAGCAACCTTGTGTAATCAGCTATGTTCAAATGCTGTAAGTAGGAACATGTACATCTTAGACCACGTGACCATGTCCTTTTATCTCACGGTTTTCTTTTCCTCACACGACCCCATTCACTGGTTTATCGGATGGCGTTCTATGGCCAATACGTCCATCATTTCAATAGGTTCTTTAAACCTTTTAAACCCCAAGTTTTCTTATATTTATGAGTATGAGTACTCACATGTGGGTTTATGATCCTCGTTTTATATTCAAGTGCTACTTTGTATGCGCAGTCTTATATCATTGGTATCGATACCCTTTTCTGTGTTCCATTGTATTCCAGACATGACATAGTTGATTGAAATCTTATGACCTTTAATACTTTTGTGTTTGGCGTCCCAAATCACCTTAAGTACCATTGATTTTGGCATCCCAAATTCCATTGTATGGTATCTTATATTATGGTCGACCATTTTCTATGTCTGGGAATGATTTCCTTTTATGACCTCAGGAATTTTTATGCACCATTTCATTTCCTTCCGAGGTTCCTTTATATTATGGAACATATTGGTCTATCTTGTATAGACTCTGTAGCAACTTGATTGTGTCTCTTCTAGGACAACAATTCATTTGGTGCAAGCTGGTATTATTTTCGGGTCAATGTGTCTGGCATTTAGTTCTGCTAGCTTTTATATCATTTGGACGTCTTTTACTAGTCCGAGGATCTTGCCAAGACAATGATGGTTGATACCATTCTCTTGATGGTTGATACCATTCTCTTTACCAGCTTATAACTTTCTCCTTTTAATGTTGGATGGTCGGATTCATTAGTCATGCAATCCGTGAACCTGGCCACTTAATCTGATCACCCATATTTGGCTCAAAATTCCTTAAAATTTGTGGGAGAAAGTCATACTCCTATCCAACATATATTCTAATCCTCAATCATCTGCTGAGGTTCCATCTTAAGTGGCACATATGTCTGTGGTGGAATATTCAGATTCTCTTAAGATGGTATATGTCTGGTTTATGACCCTTAATATGAGATGAGAATATCTATGCTCACTTATATGGCCTGATGCATTTTTAATCTTTAGACATGTAATTCATGATGTCCTTAAGCATTAGGCTTGATGTGGATGATGTACCACCGAGAGAGTTTGAAAACTCTAAGCCGTTTATATCATGGTTATATACCATGGTACACGAATTTGTAGTATGTTTATGGACTACGGGATTTGTCCTCACTCCCCCTCATGAACATACTTATAATTTCGTGATGCTTAGGACAATAAAGCCTAATGAGTTTCCTTTGTGTACATGTTTAACAACGTGAGATTTTATGGGATAACTCTTTGTGCCTTTTATAATTTATTTCTTTTCATCAAGTTTGGACTTGGATGGCTAATCCAGTCAATGCCATATAGTGTTATAATTTTGTGGGTCATAGGACCACTATGGCTTTTGCCTTTATCATACTGATCCTTAGCATAGTCTAGATCAGTAGAGCATATAGGTATAGTCATTGACCACTTTCTTAAAGGCTTATAACCTGAAAGAAACTGATGTTCCCTTTGCCCATTGGTTTAATGTGGAAACCATTTATACTGAAGTATATAACTCAATGGGTCTTTCATTTGGGTGAATGCCTTTTGTTATTTTGTGGTCTTATAATAGTGACTATCCTTATGTTATTTAATCAATCACTTTATAAAATTAAAAAAACTTAGAAATATAAAAGCCTAAACACCAAAAATCACTTTATTCTACTTGGTTATCATTTCAGCATATCTGAAGTTTCATGATCCATGGGATCGTCTTTGCTATGATCAATTTCGTGACCCATAAGGTCATCTTGGTTGTTATCAAAGTCACCCTCATCATCCAGATACATCATATGAGCTTCTGGATTCTTGCCTTTGAGACTCTCTTCATAGAGGTCGACCAGATGCTTAGGTGTTCGGCAATTCTTTTCCCAACGGTTTATCATTCCGCATCTATGGCAAGGTGAACCTCTAGGATTCTGTGGCCTTGAAGATGTCCCATTACCTTTGCCTTTACCACGTCCATAATTGGACTGGTTTGGACGGTCATAAGGGGTAATACGCCCTTTGCCATGGCTACCACGTCCACGTCCTCGCACTTGACTTCCACGGACGCGTCCTCGCCCATATGAGGAACTGCGACCTCTTTGGTCATGCTGGACATGGTTGGCTTCTGTACCATCCCTAGGCTGGGCATGATTTGCCTCAGGGACAGGCTTAGTACCTGGGAGTCTAAGCTCATTGTTCTTTAAGAGCAGCTCGTTGTTCTGTTCTGCAAGCAATAAACAATGAATGAGTTCACTGTAGGTTTTAAAACCCTTTTGTCTATATTGTTGCTGAAGCAACATATTGCTTGAAGACATTGTTTGGAATGTCTTTTCTAACAACTGCTTATCAGTTACAATCTCGCCACATAGCCTCAATTGTGAGACTATCCTGAACAAGGCTGAGTTGTACTCATTCACAGACTTAAAGTCTTGAATCCTGAGATGTATCCACTCATAGGTGGCTGTTGGAAGAACCAAAGTCTTCTAATGATCATATCTCATCTTAAATTCTTTCTATAGCTCATATGGATCATTCACTGTGAGGTATTGAGCTTTCAAGCTTTCCTATGTGATGTCGGATGTGCATAAGGGCTTTTGAGTTTTCTCTCTTGCTGGCATTGTTATCCTCAACGATACAATGCTCTAGGCCATTGGCTCCAAAAGATATCTCAATGTCGAATGCCCATTGCAAGTAATTGTCACCTTTGACACTGAGGGGTGCAAAGTCCAAGTTTGTGATGTTTGGCATCTGATAATAAGATTCAGATTGTTTAGGTCTTATTATACCATATTTCTTGTCCATTTAAAATCGTAATGAAAATCAGTTTTAAAACCGATTGGAAAAGCACATGGTCTGGCTGTACGTCGTGGTACGCTTCATCGACCCATGTGGTTCGTGGTCTAACCGCACGTACTGGTGCGGGTCATCGACCATCCGCGATCTAGCCGTACCGAGTACGCATCATCGATCGTTGCAGATCATGGTCTAGCTGTACCTGAGGGTACGCATCATCGACCTTCACGGATTGTGGTCTATCCGCATGATGCGGGTGATCGACCATCCGTGTTCGTGGTTTGGTCGCGGGTCGTGGTTCATACGGATCACTGCAGGTTGTACCGTATGGTACATGACTGGTCGTACCGCATGGTACGTGCCGTCTATCATCCGCGTCCGTGTTCTGTTCGTACCGCATGGTACGTACCACCGACCATCCGCGGTTCGAGGTCTAGCATCATCGACCATAGGTCTAGCATCATCGACCAATGCATGTAATCTCATGCAAAAACAAACTTTCCTTATTCATTTTAGGGTTTTAGGATTTAAATCTTATACTTTTAGAAATTTGGAAAATTTCCTTTTTTAGATAAGTTTCCTTTTTAGGAAAGTTTCCTTTTTAGGTAAGTTTAGGTAAATTTTCTTTTTTAGGTAAGTTTCCTTTTTAGGTAAGTTTCCTTTTAGGTAAGTTTAGGTAAGTTTCCTTTTTAGGTAAGTTTAGGTAAGTTTCATTTTTACGATTTTCCTAAACCAAATAGATTTAGGTTTTCTTTTAAGTTTAGGTTTTCCTTTTATGATTAGATTTTCCTTTTTGGATTAGGTTTTTCCTTTTAGGTTAGGTTTTCCTAAATCTTATTGATTTAGGTTTTCCTTTTTAGATTAGGGTTTTAGGGGTTTCGATTGTCTAGCAACCTAACAATGAACATCTAGCAACCTAATTGTTCGATTTCAATCTTAACAATGGCAAAAGTTCAAAAATCAAACCGCCATAACCTCAACATAAGTTTTAAAATCAGATCTAAACTTTAGGTTTAAAATCGGATGAACCTCAAGATTGATTTTGATGACATACCTTAATCCTTATCGATTTTTCTCCTTGGTTTCCTCTTAGGAACCTTTAAACAATCAATCAAAGAAAGATTCAAAGTAGATTAGTTCTTAGATTTAAGAATCAATCGATCAAAAATTAAGAGAGAGAGAGAGGTTCGCCGATTAGGGTTTCCGGGTGGTGTTGGGGTTGTTCCGGCTTTGAGGCTTTGAACTAGGACTCGAGATGGTTGTGCTTAGAGCTGGATCGTGCTGATAACGTGTTGTGAATCTCGTGTCTTTGCTAGAGGTTGATCTCGAACTAGGTTAGGTTAGAGAGAGAGAGAGATAGGCGGCTAGGTTTAGATGTGTGTAAGATTTGTTCTTATTGCTTTTCTTGTGTATCAAATAAGTACAATAGAGACATATATATATATATATATATATATATATATATATATATATATATATATATATATATATATATATATGGCCTCATGGCCGACTTGCCCACATCTTATACTCGATGTGGGACAAGTTTACAAAGCTAAAAGTCAGCCAAGACAAATGATAAATGGGCTGGCCCAATCCGAGAATCATATGGGCCAATGGTCTAAGTATCGAACAATAAGATATGCTCACTTATGTGCATTCCAAAACCATAAGGTTTACAACAGGGTTAACTAATCTAGATTTAATGTTTAGATTTGAGCGGTAAGATTTTGGAGGGTAAAGTCTATAATTTAATAAAATATAAATAAATACTTAAAATAAAAAAATTAAAATAGTTTCAAAAAGTTTTTTGGAATTTTAAAAAGAAAATGTAAAAAATCAGAAAAAGATATCAAAAAAGCAAAGAAAAATTATACAAATTTTTGAATTTGAAAAGATATAATTAAAAAACTTAAAAAATATATTTTTATTTATTTAAATAATTATTTATATTTATAAAAAAATGATAGAAATGTATTTTGCTTCTTTAATGGAATCTCATATATAGGTATTTTGAAAATCTTCTCTATTAAAAGAGAAGTACAATTTTTATCTACCATAAAAAGTCATGTTGGTCAATTTGAGCAATTGCATCTATTTGATTATTACCTTAATTTATTAAAAATAAAACATTTCAAATATTTTTAATAATTATTAAGATATTAATAATAAACAGTTATAATCAAATTTTTTGTAGAAAATCTAACAAGATCTTACTAAGATTTTTAAATATTTTTAAATCAACTCATTCATTAATTTAGTAAATACTAATATAATATTGTTATAAATAAAATTAAATAAGATTTAATTATAGAAGCAAATCCTATACTATTTTTAGAGTTGTTATAAGTATAATCTATATTATATTAAATTGGAATTAATATATGAATGAAATATGAAAAAATATTGAATTGGTACATTAACATATTTTTTAAAAATTTACAATTAATAAAATGAAAAATTACCTGCACGGATGTGCGGGTCAAAATCTAGTATCTATTTAGAGAAGGTAAACATGAATAATAGTACCAAATGGAAGGCAAACTTGAAATTCCCCATCTTTATTATTATGAATAAAAGTGTGACAAATAGCCCCGTGGAATTCAAATTGGATCTGCAGAGAGTCGACCCTAACCTCTCCCTTGTGATCTCTCACTAAAGTTCCAAGTAAGTTATTGGTGTGTTTCTCCAATCCAAAATCTCCCCCTTTCACAAGCCTAGTACAAGACAAGTTGTCTCCACTTGATTGCATTTTGCAAGTCCCACGAAACAGGTTTTTACAAAAAAATTAATGTTATCTTCTGTCTAAACACCTTCGAAATGATACATATTGTAACTGTATAACTTCAACATGACCCCATCGCTCCTTTTGTATATCTTTCTTATCTAGTCTACTTATTGTCTTTTACGTTCTTATAAAATCAAAAAATAATATACATCTTAACATGTAAACAAAACAGAACAATTTTTTTTTCACATTTATTCATAGATCATAATCATATGATATGTTGAGTGTGCATGAAGTTAGAAAACAACACATCTAAAAGAAATTGAAATGTGTTTCACAACTGTTAAAATTATTCACTTTCGGCATAGCTTTTAGAAACCCCTAAATATATATACTGGGGTAAGCCCATCCTACGGGCGAGTAAACATAAATAGATAATATAAATATATTTAAAATGCTTAAATTATTCTAAACTAAAATAAAAATTAATTTTCATGGCTTTTATTAAAACGATTTATATATTTAGTTGACTATATATTTTAAAAATAGTAAACTTATTTAATTATTAAAAGTTTATAGAAGGTTATTATTTTGTTTTCTTTTAATTTTTTTTAGTTTAACTATAATAATAGTTAGAATTAGTTTTTTTTAAAATTGTTTGATGAGTTTGGTGAAGTTATAAGTAATAAGTAGTGCGAAGTTGATCCATTCAAACTGAAAATATATTTAACTGAAGTATATTACATAAACATTTAATAGTGATCGTTACTAATTAAACTTATACATCTAATCATGTACCTTAAATATATTACTATTATGTTTGAAAATAAATAAATCACATAATCTAAGTAACTCATGATTAGAATTTTTAAAATAACTAGGTCGTTTTCCGCGCTACGCGCGGAGTATTTATTTTAAAATATTATATTTGCATATTCATTATCATAAATTTATTTTATATTGTATTGAATGTATTTTTATTTCATTTATATATTAGTATTTTCTCAAAATATTTATTTAGTAAATTATCATTACCCTTTTTCTATGTGAATGTGAAACATTAATTTTATTTTGAAAATACCACATTGTACGTAGATGAGGCTTTATCTTTTAAAAATAGATCGTAATTGACCATCAAATATCTATCACTACTATCTATGTGATATAGTGACTCAATAATAATTATTTATTTAATATAAAAACTACAATGATAAATGTTATTTAAGCTTCTCTTTTCTTAAGTTACAAATTATTTCTTAATAGGTCATAAAACTATATATATCTTAAAACACTTTCAGTACAATTTGTTTATCTGTATAAACATTTTCCACAAAAATATTTTATTAATAAATTTATTATTTTCAAACTGAATTCAAGTTTCCTATTTATATATTTGTTTAGTTCTTATGGGTACAGATAACAATGTATATTTCTTCAATGATAGGAAATTATATATTTTCAATTTAAAATATGGTGATTTAAAAGTGTATTTTTACTTAACACAAAGATTTTAAAATTGATATTTCAAAATTCTCATTTATATTGTCATTTCAATTTTCATGTTTTATATATTTTTAATAATTTTTAACCAATATCTCAAACCAAAATTCACTTACTCCTAAAACACGGTTGACTCGAAAACAGAAGCTTAAATCACCTTTATTATTAACACTAATCCCATATTTCGGTATTGGCATAGCTATTTTCAACATTAACACTAATCCCATATTTCCTTCACTAATATCATTTTCAAACAAAATTTTGATGCTAGTTTGTTATATTGTCTTCTTAGATAAACAATTTTTTTAAAAAAAATATGTTCTTAGTTGCAAATCATCTAATTTTTTTCTCGACCATCACGTGCAGTTCAAACTAAAAAGAATAAGTCTTCGGTAACATGTTTTATATTTAAAACTTTTGTTTGTTCTTGATTCACACAAACAAAAACCAGTTTATATATTCTTCAGGTCATTGTTGAAATATATAATTTACATAGGAGCAAATATGTTTCCAAAAAGAAAATAAAGAACTTCGTCGTGGCTTTGCTTCCTCAGAGATTACTCTGGCTCTCATTGCTAACTTAGAAGCCATAACCTGCATGTCAACAGAAATATCAGAAATGGTTGTAGATTTGCATATAGTATGAGGGTTCTATTAAAAAAACCGAGATGGGGTTGGTGACCTACCAGCAGGAGCTGCTGATTAAGGCTCATTGTTCGCAAGAACAACACAATCAGACATGACTAAGATGGGGTTCTATTGCTGTTTGTTTGAGCTTGGGAGCAAATGCAAGTGAATTCTCAATCTGTCTGCGGGTAGCAAAGACAGAGTCATAATGGAGTGGTTCTATGCAATAAACTCAGCAGCAGACCTTCACATTAACTACAGAGATTAAAGAGACTTAAACAACAGTCAACTTCAAGCCAGTTTGGGTTTCTTAAACATGCAAAGACTAAAGAGGAGCAAGGTGGGCGCAACTTACAGATCCAAATACAACTTTTTGCAGTTGCATCGCTAACATAATCGCCTTCGTCAGGTGTTCAAAGTTTCACCTGCGTATTTATGCCAACTTATAAGAAAAAAAAACTACACACAAAGCTGTTGTATAACTTTTCTCAAGAAAAGGTTTGCTTATTTCTCCTAAAGGCTGTTTGGATTCAAATCTTTGAACAACAAAATAATAATTGTGGTTGCCCCCATCCAAATTAAAGACAAAAGAATACATAATGTTACCCCAGTTTCAGCTACATAATGTTAACATTTTTTTTGTTAACAATCATCTGGAAAGATTGACTTGCTCAAATGTTGTTTAGACAACAAAGGATAAATGTTGCAGCTATGTCTAAATCGCAGCTGCAAAACCCGTGAGTAGTGCCAAAAATGTAAATTCGAATAGTTTCTCTTTGTGAAATTGGAGCGATTTAACGACAAATTTACAAACCATTAAGAACAAGACAAATATAACCTATACTTTTTCATCAGTGAGAAGAAGGTAGAGTCTGATGACCAACTTGGCTTTAGCTGGATTTGAAAACCAAAGAGGCTCGCGCAAATAGGTGAAGATGTCATCGAAGTAAACTCGTCGTAATATTGACGCGGTACATTTCGAGTTGTCCGTAGCCATTTCTGCGTTGGAATTTGTGGTCTTAGTGCAAAGAACATTATGTGTGTAGAAAAAAAATCAAGAAGTGGTCACCTAGGTTGATTTGGATCAACAGAAGTTAAAAAAATCTGATACGTGTTTGCCGGTAAGGAAAAGCTCAAAGCCAATAAGCTTATTGCTGTGTTTATCGCCTCTCAGGAACATATTAACCCGAAGCGTTTTGTTCTGATTCGGCTGGACCCGGGCAAATGTCGGTGAAATACACGGTGACATGAGAATTTCCAGAGGAATTAGCAGATCCCATGGCCATAGCTTGATCTTTGACTGAAGAATTCATAGATTAAAACCGAGAAAAAAAAATTATATAGGAGGAAAAGAAAAGGAAACTGAAAGGATACATCTAGTAAAAAGGTGTACAGATCAGAATCAATGATTCAGATTGGGTAACTACTGCAAAGCACTACAACAAATATGGCTTTTTATAGCATACAGCTGCCGCTATTATATGGTATACATAGCGGTTTCATAAATGCTATGGAATCAGCCGCTATAATAGAGTACCTATATACGATAGCGTTTTGGGAGGACGCTATCGTAGAGTAGCCTATAATAGCGTTACGCTCTTGCTGTGTAAAGGTTATTTATTACACACTATTTGTGCTATAGAAAATTATATAACAGCTTTTATATTCTGCTGTATTAAACCTATTAATAGCTATTAATTTGTGTTGTTGTAAATGATTTAATAACTTTTTTATTTTGCTATATATTTTTGTAAAATAGCTATATTCTGTAGCCATCAATTACATTGTAGTAGCTTTACATTGGTGCTATTTGATGATGTGTCGCAGCAGTGGTATTGAGTTATGTATATTTGATTTATAGCTTCTATTTTGTGATATCAAGTCACTCTATCATGACTTATTTTATATGTTGTTTCGTGCAATAAAATAACTTTTCGAAATACAATAACTGGTTCAGTATAAATACACCAAATGCTCATAAAGAAATCAACCAAGTCTGAAATTTAAATTCTCCATAATAGAAATACCATGTCATAATTAAGTTCAAAAGTAAGAACACAAGTGTCATTTGCACTAAGTACCATAAGTTTATAAGTTCATAAGTTCTAAAGCATGAAAGTAGAATACCATACTGGTCTTATTCCTCCTCACACGATGACAACTTTGTCTTCAGGCCATGCTATAGTGGTACCAATAGCATCCTCCATACACTCGATTGCAGATGTAGGCCTCCAAACCATGGCATCATCCACCTTGACTACATCAACCCACACACGAACTGCATTTTTTCCCAACGGAACAAAATGCACTAACTGTTCTGGGTTGTTCGAAGACCAGCGTCCTTCTGCAACAACAACTTTCTGACCGGTAATGTCCAGCAGTTTGCACTTCTGACCTTCTTTCACAATCTATGTATGAGAACGATGTCCATTAGTGTAAGACATAGGAAACCATTACCAACTTTATTAGTTATATCAACACAACCTACACTAATACTTACCTTCTGAGAGCTTGAAGGAGTTTGTGCCACTGGTTTAGAAATCTTAGCAGGAGCCGGTGGAGTGTGTAGTTGTGAGTGCCTACGAGGAGATGATGTAGCTGGTGACTCAGTGTCTAAATTGTCGAATATAACTCTGCTGACAGGCCATGCTACATACGTCTTCAAACAATCAACAAGGTTTGAGTGTTTTTCCGTTGGCCTCCAAAGAAAAGTCTGAGGTACCGTCACCGCATCTACATATACTTTCACAGCATTTGGTCCAAGAGGAAGGCCATCCACCAAGGCTTTGGGATCACGACTCTCCCAACGACCTTCAGCAACAGTTTCTTCATCGTGTGTTAACCAATGTAGAAGTTTGCACTTGTTCTTCTCTACTGTCTCAGGGCTCTGTCAAACCAATAAATCCAACATATGAAAAACATTACTTGATTACTAGATTTTATAAAACTGAAACGTAGACAGCAAACTGAGATGAGGACTGAAAACCTTACTTTACCAAGTATGTCATCTGTATCGATTTCCTCCTCAAGAACAAGAACAGAATCTTGAGGCCACGCCACTGTTTCTCCTACAGCCTGACCAATAGTGTAAATTTTCGGCGCCGGTCTCCAAAGAAATGCATCTACTTCAAAAGCCGTCTCAACTACCACCTTAACTGAATTAGGGCCCAATGGCACATTGTTAACAAACTCCATTTCATCACAAGACAGATGACGACCCTCGGCTACTTTGCATTCCTTGTCACACCAATCATATAGGATACACTTAGGCTGCGGTGTCCTATTATTCGTCGCACTCTACAAAGATTAATCAACACAACTGTTACATTCCATTCAAGCTAGTTTCTCATAAGAATACTATTTCCACTAGTACTTACTCTTGGTGCTGAATTCTCACCCTCTTCCGAGTCTGGCCGCTGGAAATCCAACATAAAAATAAGGTTAGCATTTTTAAAGAAAACAATAACCAATGGAGAGTTGCTCTGAAAAAACTTACTCGAGTATTCATTTTAGCAAGAGCCTCTTGCAATTCTTGGACCTGCTGCATCAAATGATTTTGTGTCTGTTGCATTTGAGTCACATACTTGTTCTTCACTTCGAAAACAGCCAGTTTGCTCACACTCATTCCTCTACCCATAGCCCTCAATCGTCCAGGATTGTCAGGTCCCAAGATTTGAGTAAGAATATCGTCTTTTGGGTTTGATGATGATGATCCATGATGCTCAGACCTAATAAACTCATTTGCCTTTTCCTGTCACATGTTCGAATTTTTAGTATGATTTTTAACTATAATTTTAAACATCACAAAGAATAAGAGAGAACAAATTAAAAGTTACTATTTTCTCAGCAGCATCTGTGTTTACTGCAGTACCATCCTTTTTAGTACTCGACTTCACCCACACATTCAGTCTCGTCACTTCATCAGGAACAAAGCTCTCTTTTTTCTGCATAATGATTCAGGTTAACGATGAAGGAATAAAACAATTTAAAAAAAAAAGACAGAGACAAATACACTAATCAGGCTCGTTCATAGGAAATATATATATACTTACTAGATCTTCTGCCAATCTAACCATTCCTTTACGGCTACATGTGTGAGGAATCTGCTTACGTCTTCTTTCCTTGTACGACTCCCTAACAGCCTATATAGAAGTGTTAGCAAGCAGATGTAGGATAATATAACTAATTAAAATGTCATACCTTGAACTCTTTACTAGTCTTCTCTTTCACAAACTTCCTCCACTCTGCAAGTTGAATATTATCCGGCTTCAACTTCAAACGCTCTGTGTGATTCTCAGCATTCAGAATCTGATTAACCAAGCGTGATTTAGAGGCCCTCCATATGCATCCCATCTGTTTCATAACTGCTGCTTTCTCGTACTCCCCATCCAGTTCAAAACGTAACTACAAGAACAATAAGAGTTGTAAGGCAGATAACGAAAAATAATTTACAGTGTCAACATAAACAAATTACCTGAACAGACTTCCATAGAACAGTTTTCAGGTCCTCGCCAATTTTTTTCCAATCATCTATCACGACAGGAACATGTTCCCTTACCAAGGGACCTAAGTAAGAAGATAGCTTAACTGATCTTTCTCCACAAGGTTCTCCAAACTCGGTGAAATCCACTTTAATTCGTGCATTAGGATCTCTCGCAATATCTTTCATCTTCGTTGCTCCTCTACGTTTCTTAGACCGGGGCTGTACCATATTAGTATCCTCATCAGCAATCTTTGCACCTTCGGCGTCTTTGTTGGGTTCTTCTCCAGGAGCCGTAGCATCTTCAGAATCTTTGTTGAGTTCTTCTCCACCATCAGTAGCAGCTTCAGAATCTATGATGGGTTCTTCTACAGGAGCATTAGCACGTCCTGCATCTTGGTTGAGTTCTTCTCCTTCGTCATTAGCACCTCGTGGTTCATCAAGCTTTGGCTGTGTCGGGTTGTCTTTGTATAGAGGCAGTGATTCCTCAATCCCATGGTAAGTTGTGGCGATGAATTGAGGTTCATCATCTTGTGGCTGGCTTTTCCTTTTCCTGGATTGCTTCCTCCCTTTACCACCAGCCATTAAAATCCTACAATAAAACTCAAGAGAAACTCAACAATTAGCTCATACTCAAACCAACTCAAACATGAATCCTAAATAGTAAATCAATGCAATCAATCATTTATTCCATAATAGATAATCAACCAAAAAATGTAATGCAAACCCAAGAATTCTTAATCATAGAAATCAAACATATATTCCTTCACTATCAGCTCTGACATAATCAGCTTCCTCTGATATGTCTTCTAGACTCATATCCATTTCCGAAGGCAGTAGACCTACTTCTGGCTGTAACTCATCCACTTTCTCATCACTGTATCTTCTAGTTGGACCCTTCATTACTACATACCAACTTGATTCATCATTTTCTCTTGAGTAAAATATCTGTCTCGCCTGAGATGCTAAAATGAAAGGATCCTTTCCAAAGGATATGTGGCTGTGATTAAAATTAACCAGCGTAAAGCCGTCCTCTACCTTTACACCGTTACCTTTAACTGCCCATTCACACCTGAATATTGGCACGTAGAAGGCATTGTAATCCAGTAGAATAATATCAACTACTCTTCCATAGTAGGATACAACGTCTACCACCTTCGATGTGTCCCTTGCACTTGATCTACACATTGTTGTTGCCTCATAATAAACCCCACTATTCTGACTTAGCCTATGCACTTCCTTCGTATGAAACCGTAGGCCATTCACAATGTAGCATGTGTAAGATCTGGCTATACTACGAGGTCCATAAGCCAGCCACTTCAGTTTCTCTTCCTCAGCAAATGAATCAATAGGTTTCTAAAATTTATTTAAAAAAATAGGTTAGTTAAAGTACATGGGTATAAATTCGAATAAATAAACATTTCAAGAACTAAGAGACCTGTTGCTTTAGCCAACCCGCAAATTTTTCAGTGTGCATACGCCATAAATAAGTTGCATCCCGTTGATATCTACTATTTGACTCTTGTAGATGCTGTAAATGAGCACTTGCATATGAAAAAAACAAACCTCAGTCCAAAGAATCTAAAATAAGTTTCAATGAATAATATTGTAAGTAGTAAGAGAAACTTACTCAACAAATGGATCCACCATAGCCGTATTTTGTATTACAGCAAGATGAGCTATTTTCAACTCTGTTGCAGATAATTGGAATGAGCGAGCAGCTGATATAGGACGACCTTCAAGGATGGAATGGCTCTCGTACTCAGTGTTTCTGTCCTCTTTGTCTTCTACATTTGTGGTAGTCTTCAAGAAAGCCGAGCAGAACTTCATGCACTCGTCTGCAAGATAAGACTCAGCTATACACCCCTCTGGTCGTGCTGTGTTTCTTACATAATCTTTCAAAACTTTCATGAACCTGATAATAGTGAAAATACCAATTATATTAGTAATTCGAACTACAAGATAAAATTAATTTTTTACACAAGAAGACATACCTTTCAAAAGGATACATCCATCGGAAATGGACAGGACCACCAAGTCGAGCTTCTCTGCCTAGATGCACACACAAGTGAACCATGATGTCGAAGAAACTGGGTGGCCAAAATCTTTCAAAAATGCAGAGAGTCTCCACGATTTCTGATTCCATTTTCTGGAGTTGTTCCATATCGATTACTCGTTGGCATAGAAGGTTGAAGAAAGCGCATAAACGGAGAATGGCTACCCTAGGACCCTTAGGTAATAAGCCCCTGATTGCTACTGGCAGCAGTTGTTGCATTAGGATGTGGTAATCATGCGATTTGAGTCCCATCACCTTACACTCCTCTAATGATACACAGCTAGATATATTAGCACAGTAGCCATCAGGACCTTTAAAATCATAGAGCCGCTTACAGAAGATGTGTTTCTCTGACTTTGATAAAGACCATGGAGCTGGTGGAAGTAATGTCCTTTTACCCTGAGCTTTTGGATGCAAATCCTTCCTGATACCAAGACTTTCAAGATCCTTTCTAGCCTTTAGATCATCCTTTGAATTGCCACAGTGTAACAATGTCGCAATCAAGCTTGCAGCCACATTCCTCTCTACATGCATAACGTCTACATTATGCCGAACAGGGAGCTCCTTCTCATGTCAAAGCAAATAAAGATAAATATCAGAACAACTCTTACAGACTTAAACATTTAGTAAATAAAAATTTTAAACATACCTCCCAATAAGGCAATGAGAAAAAAATGGAACGTTTTTTCCATCTAGACAATTCCTCTTCGTCTTTGTCTCCTACATCTTCATCCTCATCAGATCCACTTACTTCCTCCTCGTTATCAGATGGTATGTCAACTCGAGGAGCCCTCTTTTTCCCAGACTGTTTTCTATTACCAAAAACATTCTTGTAATTTCTCAACAGAAATGAGACATTCCTGCCTGTGAGTATCCTTCCTTTCGTCCCATGTTCTGTTTTCCCATCAAACCAAGCCTTCTTTCCTCTAAAACTATGCAACGGAGGCAAACTTTTCTGGTGGCCCATAAATACAAACTTCCTACTATTCTTCAGCCACAAACTATCTGTGTGCTTCCCGCATATAGGACAATCCATTTTACCCTTCACTTTACAACCAGCCAGATTTCCGTAAGCCGGGAAATCACTAATAGTCCAAAGAAGCATTGCCTTAAGCGTAAAGGTAGTCTTACTAACTGCATCGTATGTTGACTCGCCTATTGACCACAAATGATTTAAATCTTCTATCAAGGGCTCTAAGTAAACATTTATACTATTACCCGGTTGATGTGGTCCTGGAATCAGCAGACTGAGCATTATGTTCTCCTCCTTCATACATAAGTCAGGAGCCATGTTGTAATTCACCAGTAACACAGGCCAACAACTGTATCGGCTGTTCTTCATACTGAAGGGATTAAATCCATCTGTTGAAAGCCCAAGTCGCAAGTTCCTCTCCTCCGCTGCAAACGACGGATACTTGTCATTCATTGACTGCCAAGTAACAGAGTCTACTGGATGGCGCAGTTTCCCATCTGTGCTCTTGTTATTGAAATGCCATCGTAAATCCATTGCCACTTTCTCCGATCTGAACATCCTTTTCAGACGAGGTATTACTAGAAAGTATCTCAAAACCTTCTGTGGAACACCCTTCTTGATTTCACCAGTATGCATGTTGGTCTTCCATCTAGACGCTTTGCATGTTGGACAACTCTCAGCCGTCTTCAGCTTCTTTCTAAATAAGCAGCAGTCGTTAACACAAGCATGAATCTTTTGATATCCCATATCAAAAGTTTTCAAAAACTTCTTAACATCATAAGTTGATGTGTGCAGCACATTGTCTTCAGGTAACATATTTGGCAATGTTTGCAGCAAGTCATCAAAGCTCTTGTCTGACCACCCATTCTGAGATTTAATCCTAAACAGTGAAACTACAGCTGATAGTTTGCTATGACTCGAACACGTCGGATACAAGGGGGTCTCAGCCTCTGCAAGTTTTGCTAAGAACTCATCTTCTTTCCTGTCCTCACCCTCAACTGACTCACGTAACTGTGACCCCCTATTTGCTAAATCCTCATCTAGACAGTTTGCAGCTTTATATAAACTAAGAATCTCACCATTCCAGCATCTATCTTTGACATCCACTACATCAACAGAGCTACCATCTCCATGGTGAAACCAATCCGACCGTACCTTGTAAGCATCATCCATTCCATTTATAACCAAATGAGAGACAACCTCCTCACTTGTATGGCGATACAGATTACGACATCGGGCGCATGGACATACAATCTTCCCATTAACTCCTAACTTATCAGTAACACCATTGACAAAACCTCGGGCAGCTCTCTCGTATGCAGGATCAACTCTAAAGTTCATGAAAAAAAAAGTTATGACGATAATTTTTGAAATGTATAAGCTGAACATTTAAAGAAATGTACATACCTACTTAAATGCACCCACGACTTGTCCAACATTATTAAAACCCTTGCCATAGTTCAAACAAGTGTACATGGTTCAAGCAATAACAAGAATATAAATTTTGCTTCAACGTGTAAACCGCAAACAACAAGATCAATGTCTACAAAACAATTATAATCTGAGAATAAGTGATCGATGTATCTAACCTCGACAGAATGTAGAAGCTGTAAGCTTGTGAAGACACGAACCCGCACCTGCAAAAAAAAAAATTCTGATTAATGGAAACAAATATGAACCCAAAACCTAACTAATCACAACTTGAGTCAATCGAATCTAAAGCCTAGTTACTTTCACAACTTCAATCGAATCTAATCTAAGACCTATATACTTTCACAACTTGGATCAATCGAAGTTAAGACCTCACTCTTAAATTAGAATCTCGGATTTGAAATTGGAGATGATGATGGCTGAATCAAATTGTAGACTCTGTTACGGATGGTGAGCGGTTTTGAAATCAACTCGGAGATGGTGGAGAGATGTAGTGCAGAGGGAGGGTTGGTGAGCGATGAGAGATCGAGGCGGAGATGGTGGAGAGAGGTTGTGGAGAGGAAGGTTTGGTGAGCGATGGAGTCGTAGATGGAGGAGAGAGGATGTGGAGAGGAAGGGAAGATGGAGAAAACGCGGCGGAGATGGTGGAGAGATGATGTGGAGAGGAAGGGAAGATGGAGAAAACGCAGCGGAGATGGTCGAGAGATGATGTGGAGAGGAAGGGTTGGTGAGCGATGAAGTCGGAGATAGTGGAGAGAGGATCTGGAGAGGAAGGGAAGACGGTGAAACGAGTCGGAGATGGTGGAGCTCGATGGAGGTGGAGAAGAAAGGGAAGACGGCGAGAACGAGGTAAATCCGATCCCTTTCTATTTTTTTTTAATGCTATGAAAAAGTTATGTTCTTAAAACATACCGCCTAAATCAATTTTTTCACTAAGTGTTGGCGCTAATCGGGTGATTAGTGATTTTTTTTTTATGTTAACTGTTTTCTCGGCATAGCATAAGTAAAATGCTATAATTTTGCTAGCCAGACTTCCAAATACTTTTTCATAGCAGTTAGGAAAATTGTGCTATCTTAATCTGCTATCAATACCTATATTTGTTGTAATGAAGTAATGGAGATTTGGAGAAGATGGAACGGTTGCTATGGAGAGGAATCGTCGAAGACTATCAACGAAGAAGTAAAATGTGGGTTTCGTTGGAAAGCTTAACATGGGTCTTATATGGACCACAAATAAATTTGATAAATTTGAGAAGCTTACAATATTTGGCCCATGTAGATGTGAAGTGGCAAAATAAAGACAAATGATTGGTTGATTTTCCATGGTGACGTGGACAACTTCTCCTTTCAAGTTATTGTACTTTTAGTATAGTAAGATAGTTGTTTGATCCAACATAAGAAGGTGTGGAGATGCTATATATGAAGTATAAAGATAAATTCATGAGTTTATAGTAGTAGCATAAATCAGAATTAATTTTTATGATGTTGGAATGAGATGTTAGTGTTATCTATATAGTTGTTAATGTTTTATAACATGGGAATTGGTTCACATTTACTATATGCAAGGATTTTTTTATGCACTGTCAACCTTCATCTCTCGTATTTTGTTATGTTTCCATCCAAGTTTGTTTTAAAAATGTTTTTTCGACTACCAACTTTTTCATGTATAACGTGATTATGTCCTATAACTCGCCATGGTGCCCTTCGTGTTGAAGAATGTCGTTGAAGACGACTCAGAAGGGAGCCACAGAGACTACAACTTTTACCGACACTGAAACCTTAATTTCCCTTCGTTTGTCTCTTCTTTCACTTCATCCTTGTATTCTTAAATTATATGTTCTATGTTTTATTTTGTGCTTTGAGCACATACTCACAGTTACTCACATACGCACATGGATTATGTGAGTGATAAAATGTATTATGGAGATCAAAATTTTTGTATTTTCATTTTATGTTATGTGTTTTAAGTTTAAACAAAAAAATATTAAAGATCGTAGCTTTGGTCACTAAATACCAAAAAAAACTTTGGTATTGTACCAAAAAAACATTGGTCATTTATCAATAAAGTAAACTCTCTCTAAAGTTCTATGTTGTGTGCATGTTTATTATGTTAATCTCTCTTTCGTGTTGTATAAAAACATAACGTCTAATAGGAAAAACGTCTCTTTTAAGACGTCCGCATGGCGCAAGGCACAAACCTCATCACCATTGAGCGCCAAGCGCTATTTTAAAACCAAGGTCATGTATGTAGATTGATTCTAATTGGTCATGTTACGTACTGATTACTTTTGTAGTGTTATAGTTACATTTGCATTAAGCATTGAAAAAGAAGGTTGACAGTAGCTTCCAAGTTCCAACCAAAGGCATCAGGAGACAAATGATACATAAATTTGAAAGTAATAAAATAGAGGAAACAACAGTGTATCTTGGGCCAAATGCCAGACAGGGCTAAAATTCACGATAAAACATTTAACACTTTGCTCCAACAGCTAATAATGACCATGGATTCCTTCTATTATATCAATGGTCAAGATGTCTCATTCTTCTTCTATCTAATTAAGAAAAAAAACTTATGTTTTTCGATTAAACAAAATTTCAGTATTTCGTTTATTCTCCTTATCCAAAAATAAAAATACATTCTCTTGTCTTCTTTGTTCTTATAATTTATAGAGAGAGGAAGATAAATTTAGATTTTTGTTTTCAAGAACAAATCTCTCTATGTTCTTAACAAAAAAATAGTTATTTCCTCTGCAATTGCATGCGATCTGCGATGGTGGGTTAATCTCGGAAGGTGGATGTGTTAGTTTAATCAAAGCATGATGCAAATTTCAAAATTTTTAAGGTGAGATTAGGGTTTTGAAAAGTTTTTTTTCAAAGTTTTTAGGCATCAAAGCAATGATAATCAAACAAAAAGTGAAAACAATGCCGAGTTTGAAACGCCAAAGAGGAAGATGGAGAGAGCCTATTGCAAGAAGAATAAGTGATTTGGATTGTTCCTTTTGGGCCTACATCTGTTGGAGTTTTGCTAACCCAACTGTAAAATAAACACATAAGTCCAATGAAATTTGAGATCCAATTTAAGTTATACCACATGTCTTTCACTTCTCACCTTATTTGATGAGGTGACAGCCTTAAATGAGAGAAAACACTTACTTTACAAATATATATATATATATATATATATATATATATATATATATTGAGTATAAAATGACTAAACCCATGAATTAATTCATGTTCATTAAAAATCAAAAATCGTTCATATAACTCGTGATCTAATATAAGCACGATCACTATGTTCGTTTATTAAATGAGCATAAAAAACAGAGCTCATGCTCATGAGAAATCAAGCTCGGCTGAGCTAGTTCATAAGCTGTAACTGACACTCTCTGCTAGACACTGTCTCTTTCTCACGATCCTTCTCTATGCTCCAGTTAATTACAGTTAATTAAGTAGAAACACTCTTTACTAGACATTGTCTCTTTCTCAATCCTTCTCTTTGCTCCACTTAATTACAGTTAATTAAGTAGAAACTTCACTCATGGATAGTCTTTTTGTCAATGAAATCCTTATCGCTGCACGGTTACATATGCTATCTATCAACTGTCACATCAGGAGTTGAAAATGTAGTTCAAGCAAGCGTATACTCCTTCAAGGATGCGTAACAGAACTGCTCAAAATTGGCCTTTAAAAACATATATAAGCTCTCCTTTCTATCGTTAATTTGGTAGGTTTAATTTTATTACTACTTACGAGTACCGTTTCCATATTATGTCAAATTAGATTCACCAATGTGAAACGGATTATAACCAGGTTACCGAGTCAAATTAGTTTTGGTTTGCCTCTGAATAGTGACACATACACATTAGGTTTTAATTGTCTTTTAACTTACCAATTATACTAAACCTGGCTACGAGTGAGTGAGTAACCGAGCAGATACAAGTCCACTTTCTTGCTCTTCACGCTATCATCATTCCCTCTGTATCTCTCCCCGTACTTTCAGCTTTTATCCCCAGCAAAACGTCGCCTACGATCCACGGAAAGCTCAAGAATTTTGGCTTCTCATCGCGATGGCTCGGGTTGTATGTTACATAGTACCAAGCCGATGCTAGCTTCTTCCTCTGTTGTTCCTCCTCGCAGCTCTTCTCGAACCATCCCATGGCCTCTCTCTGCAAATCCTTCACTGACAATGTGATCCTATCCTTCATATCACCATACCTCCGGTTGTCTCTCTGCAGATACATCTCCTTGGTTCTCAAAATGCCTGTGAGTATCTCTTCTTCGTTAGCAGCTCCGTAGTAATTCATCAACGAGCTCAGTTTCTCAGCATACATGTCTCTGTGAGCTTTTGCTGTCTCTATAAAGCTCTCAAAGCCAGCTTCTTCAAGTGTTGAGTCATAAGCCATTGTGTGCTCGCTCTCAGCATCTTCTGGCTTTCTCTGTGCTAAAGTGCTTTTCACAGCACGGTATAGTTTACCAAACACAGAGCTAGAGATGTACATTGGTTTCTCAAACCGTTCCAGGAAATCAGGGAACTCTCTGGGCTTTAAAGCATAAGGCATCTCAGCTGGAGCTCCAGTTTTCGCAAAATCAACAGCTCTAGAGTGAAGATTTGCCAACTCTATACATTTCTGGCTCCTGGCTTTTTCCGGGTCACGGTCTGCGTGAACCAAATGTGCAGTTGAGATCACCCCTAGCGTGTCGCTTATCATATAGTCAACGAAAAATTTGTGAATTTCCTACAAGAAAAGCAGTGAGAATCAGGTTAGGCTCCAAAGATTAGGAAACTTTCACACTATCAGAACCTTTTCGAGAAACTAACCTCTAAGGTGACATCATGATCCATTATACGAGGTCTGCTTCCAGCATAGTCCATTGGAGGGTCCATTTGGCTCGGTATAAGCTTATCATCCCAGCTAACAAAAAACTGGTCTCCATCGAGATCACCACCAGAACATTCATTTGGATGTGGCCTGTAAAGTCACAAAAAAAAACAAGGCAGAAACAAACCATCACCGATTATACCGAGGTCAAGAATCATAAGCATATAGTTTTTACTATGGTGCATAACTTTAAAAGATTGGTTTATTATATATACCTTTCTCCCTTCTGAGGAAAGACGATGCAGTCTAGAAATCCCTTTTGTTCAAAATTGACCTCATATATTGCGTCAAGAACTCTGATGTCTCCAGGGTGAAGACATGGGTTTTTGGTCGCAACCACTTTCCCAACTACCACAGATGTATCCTCATCAATCTTGCGGAAGTAGCTCTGTTCGCGGAATTCCAGCTCCGCTTTAGTCAGTGTTACACGAACGTACACTTGGCCATACTCCAGGATACCCATTTCATCCATGCAACCGATCAAGATCCGTCCTTTCGGTACAAGTATCCTGCACCTACTCTTTAGTTCAGAAAGCTGGCTCTCGTGGTGCACACGAAGCATCATTGAGAGGTAAGGCTCTGAACTCGGTGCATATCCTTGTAGCAGCATCTTAACTAGCAGATTCTTAGAGCTTTCTCCACTCAATTTCTGCAGGACATTCAGTGCCGCATGGCCGTCTTCAAGCATATTCCCCAGTATAGATAGATGCCCCGTTTGCATCTCCTCAAACACAGCATCTTCTATTCCTAGAGTCGACAAAAGGCAAATGATCTCCCGGTTTAAGAAGCAAGGCATCGACTCTGTCCACCTGGTCACGTTAAGCATCCTGTTGTTGGAGTCAAACTTTAGCATACTATCACGCAGAGACAGTTTTCTGAAAGAACTGCGGTCAACAGCAATTACACCTTTGTAGCCACCATATCGAATTTGAAATGCTGAAGGGATATGACTCAGTCCGCACTTCTGAGCAACTTGCTTAGCAAATGCCAGTGAAATTTTCCCTATGCCGTCGGAGAAGCAGTAATCAGCACCATCAGTAGTCACTTCGATGTCTGGAATCTGCTCCACATCTTGGGCACGGACATTAAGTGTTTGCCGGGAAGCACTGAACAACTGGCCCATCCTAGCAGCACATTTCGAGATGCTTCGGATCTTACGGAAACAACCCATCCATTCTCTTATATCTTCAGCTTTTACTTTCTCGTTAGAAGCAAACATCCAGACGGAATTTCCTCGCAGTTGGCTCGCAGAGAAAGCTAAGAACTCAAACTTTTTAGGCCCAACGATGATCCCTTCTCCAAGGATTGACAACACCCTGTGATAGATGTTGGTTCTAAAGGGTTTCACAAAATAGCCTTCCTTGGAGTTCACAGAAAGAGCATTCGCTGGAATCTTGCTCCAATCTTCTTCCACAAAAGTAATCCTCATGAAATCCGAGGCATGCTCTGCAAAGTTCTTCACAACGTAATTGGCAGTCTCAAGCTCTGGACCCAACAGATAGATTTTTGAGGGTGTGACATAGGCTCTCTGACAACTCATTATGTTCTGCTCAGTCAATCTTTTATAGGCTGATGCAGGGGAATGCGTCATCTTCATAACAACATATTGCGACTGAGCCTTTACAAATGAGATAGGATCATAACAAATAGAGCTTTGCTGGTGCAGTTTCTTGAGGATCCCCAATGCAGTTTCCAAGCTCAAACCACAAAGGATGTTGATCAATCCCATATCTGAAGCGGCGAAGAGACTGATTTTCTGTGCGTGAACCAGAGAATTGAGTTGGAAAAGGATCTCATATGGCATCTCTATCCCCAGATCAGCTGCATTCAAGAGGGGGACAATTTGATTCCCAGAGGCAAACGTATTCCCATCCACCGTGGTAAGGCTCAAAGTGTCTTCTCTATAGTAAGGGAAGCTTGAGAAGATGTCAGACATCGTTGAGCCATTGTCAACTTCCAAACAAAAGCAAGTGGATGTACCGATTGACTTTACACCGGAGAAATCAGTTGAGCGAATCCACATGAAATCAAAATCCTCCTTGCAGAAACGGTACCGACCAGATTTAAACTTTGTGACTATATGAGGTCCTGATACTTGTTTGTATATCTTCGGTCCATATTTGAGCTGAAAATAAGACAACAGTTAAACAAAACTAAGAAGACAAGCAATATAAAAACCAACAGCAAGCAAGATAAGCTCAACGTAAACTCACTTTTCATATTATTCCAGATTCATCCCTCATATGATATCTCAATTTACATACTTACATTAGTCATTAAACATCCGAGTATCTTACTTCAGTCAGCCTTAGTTAGACTTGGAGGCATTCTATATCCAATAACGGGTTTCAAGTTCAATACCAAGCAAACGTAACTATATAAACCCCTGACGGGTTTTGTCTAAACCCTAATGCACTCTTGCGTTAAAAACTTAACTCTCAGCATGACTAGGGTTTCACCAAGTTAACTTGTGACACAGAATCTCTATAACTCAAGGTAACAACAAAAGCATCTCACTTTGCAGATAAAATTATGAAATTAGAGAACTTTCTCACATGCACATTGTCACAAACACATCATGAGTCAAAACGTTTACCCTCAGAAGAAAGGCATTGAGCTCAGAGACGCCATTGACGGAGCAAGGAACAGTTTCAACGATATCCTCAAACCTAACCTCAAGTTTATAACAATCTCCACTTTCCCAAACCCAAAACTCAACTCTCCTCTTCTCCTCTATAACCCAACACCTAACTCCTTCCCATTTCTCTAGGGCACAAAACCTCGCTTCCTCCACTTCGGGAAAACCCACAGTCAAAACGACGCCGTCGAGCCTTCTCCTGGGATCAACAGGGCGAGGGATGATGTCGTCGTAGGCTTCGGAGACTCTTAGGTTACGGGACTTGAAGAGGAGCTTACTCTGTGAAGAGAGGAGCTGAGCGCGAGACTTGGCTTCGAGGGAAGTGAATTGCACGAGAGCGAAGTCGCGTGGCTTCCAGTTATCGCGAGAGGTTGGGATTTCGAGGGCGAATACGGAGTCTACGCCGAGGTGGAGCTCTAGGAAGCGGAGGAGTTCGTCGGCGACTATGGTTTGAGGGATGTTGGCGAGTTTGACCGTCGATCGCGTCGTCTCCGAGACCATGATTGGCGTGGAGAGCAGAGAATCAAGAGAGAGAGTGTGAAGAAGAGAGATTCTCGAGAAAGAGTGAGCAGAGAGAATCAGAAAGTTTGCTTTTTTTTAAAAAAAAGTTATTTATTTCTGAAATCATAAAGCTTCATGCGGAAAAGAGAAGGGGTTTATTATTTATCCCGTGTTTCTCGTATACTGAAAGTTTAATAGAGCTTATGATAAGAACCGTACTATCAAATAGCATTGATCTGAACAGTTGATTGTCAATACTTCATCAGTGACCGGTTTCATCATTCAATTTAGGGAAATTGCATTGTATAATCTTCAAACAAATTATAATTTAATGTCTAACTAAATTTATATATCACCTATACAATGTGTCTCTTATACATAATACTAGATTTTCAATTCGCACTACGCGCGAGTTTGTATTAATAATTAAATTTTATTTTATATTTGTTTATATAATTTTTTCTATGAATTATATTCAAAATATGATTTATTCTTATTTTATTTGAAATTTTATACAATTGTATGTCTTGAATAACTAATATTAAGATGTATCTTTGTTTGTATAGGTAAATGCATAAGTATATTTATAGTCATATTTATATTATTTATTAATCATAATTTATTTTTAAATAATATAATTTTTTTGATGCGTATTTTACTGTTATTAACATTTTTATCTTAAATTTTTTACTTATTTTTCTAGTTCAATGACATAAAAGATTATTTCATATGTACTATCCAACTTTGCTTTATATTTACCAAATTTTATAATAAAAGTATAATTATTAAATAGTTTGTGTGCTTATATGTATTGAAAATGCTTCAATTTAATTCTCTTAAATGCATATATGTATAATGTTTAGATTTAGGTTTTAATCATAATGAATATTTTGATAAATTTAAACAATATTAAACATTTTTGTTAGATATAAGAAAATGGAGAATAAATATATAAATTTTTAAGCAACATTAAGTAATATTTTTTATTAAGTAAAAATAGAGGATATCTATAATATTATATATATATATGTGTGTATATCTTTTAACTGATATAATTGCAGTATAAATTAATGTGAGGACTATGATGATTTATTAGTTCACCTGTATCTTTTTCTAATTTTTAGAAGTTTTCTAAAATTGCAGTGTTTATATTTTACTGATTAATACTCTTAAATAATATATTCTTCAGTTGATTAAAGTATAATGAATATTTATTGTCGCTGAAAATATATTTTAATATTAATATTATTTTTAAATATTATTAAACATTTAAGTAATTTATTTGGTGAACTTCTTTAGATTTTTTTAAGTTTTCATATATTTTATTAACATTTTTTCAAATATATTTCTTTGATAAAACTCGTATGAGTTCATTTTAAATTTTATATGTTGTGTTGATTGCTGTAATTATTTTTCATAAACATGGATCATATCATTTTTATTGGTGACTTACATTAAAATGTATAAAGAGTCACCTTGTATTTTATTTTATTCTTAATGACTTTTTTGTAGATTACAAAATATTTAGATTTTTTTCAAAAAAAAAACTATCTAATTGGTTTAATGAAGAAGTGGATTATAATTTTCTTAAAAAAAATTGTGTCAACACATAATATAGTATCTTTATTAAAATTTTAATTGTTGATGTATGTCAATGCATTTGATGATAAAAAGTAGATAAATAAACTCATAAATAAACAACATAATTAACAGCGTTTCTTACATAAGTGAATTATTTTTACTATTATTTTTAATAAAATTTATTGTAAACCAAGAATGGTTTGATAAAAAGAATTAAAATCAAACATCATTTTTCAAGAAAATTATGCAACCTAATATAAATTTGATGAAGCCGGTATAACAATATAAATAAGAAAATTTTAAATAATAAATTTCAGTTTACCTTTTTAATTTATTTGATTACTTTAAATATTTTGAAATTAAATAC
Source organism: Moricandia moricandioides (assembly GCA_905132885.1). Taxonomy (NCBI): domain Eukaryota; kingdom Viridiplantae; phylum Streptophyta; class Magnoliopsida; order Brassicales; family Brassicaceae; genus Moricandia; species Moricandia moricandioides. Next base: position 11,016 of record CAJHQQ010001433.1, on the reverse strand, counting down.
CTTTATTTTGATGTATATGCTATTTGTATGCCTTGACATACTGTATGATATAAGTTTTTTAATATTTTAGACATTAATTTTGAAAGAGTTAACATATATACCAAATTAGTTCTTTTTTACTATTTTTTGTTTATATTTGATATTTTAAATTTTATTCTGATTGATGATTTTTGAAAATTTAAGATTTTTAAAATATTAAACTAAGACGATGTTGATATTTTAAATTATATGTCAACATTTTTAAAAGAAAATAGAAAAAAACCGTTAGAAAGATTGTCGATAAAAATATTTCTTGCTAAATTTTCTATTTAAGTTTTTCTATAAGTTGGTATAATATCAAGCTAAGTTTCAAGAAATTTTTTATATCTGTTAATTTATATTTTTACACTGATTTTATTTTACATAAGTGATTATGAAAAAATTTAAAAACAAAATGCGTGATTTCCTTTTACAAAAAAAATGTTCTTTTTGTTAGTTAAAATGTTATGTTTAGTTTTCAAATATTCATTTTATATATTAAGTTATTTATTTTCATAAAAAAAAACATTTTCTTTTTATACCTTATTTGATTTTCATTTTATTTTGATTGAATGATTTGCAGTGTATATTTAAAATATCAATTTTGGATGCTCAGCTGGTATATTATTAATGTTACTTGTAAAAGATCAATTATCTCAAATAGCTATTTTTAATTTTTATTTTGAAATTTTTTATTTTTAAAAATTATAAACCTCAAAAACCACAACTCATAACTCTAAACTCTAAGTATATATTATTTAACCTTAAGGGTATAAATTTATATTTACATACTTTAATAAAACTTATTTTGATTATTTTTCTCCTCAAATGCTATTTTTTGAAAAAAAAAATAGTGTTATCCTAAGGTATTTCTCTTTGTAAATTCTCTCTAGACACTTCAATAATATAAATCTTCATTTTTAAAATATATGTTTTAGGTTCATAGTGTCTTTATTGTTTGAAATTTTTGTATTCTTTAAAAATATTTTTTTGTTAATTAAATTTATGTTATTATTCTAGAGGTTTACTTTATATATCAAACTGACTCAATTGATGATATTTCTATTTTGTTTACTAAATTTAAAATCGATTTCTATTTTGAAAGAGATAATTTTTGAAGATTTTCAAATTTTTAAAAATAATAAATGAAAAGGTGATTAGTATACTGTTATTTGTGACTTGAAATAATATATGGACACTTTCAATGACTTATAACATCAAATTGTATATAGTATATGTTATTTGTGAATATTTTCAATAATATATAACCTAAATTTTAAAAATCACGTGTTTTAAATTTATCTAGTTATAATTGTTTGAAAATTTGTATTTTGAAATTGATTATTATTTTTGTTAGTATTTTCAAAAATCTGTTATATATTAAGTTAACTTATATATAATGTTTTTATTTTTGTAAGTTTACCATATTTGATATTTATTTTTATTTATACTGAAATAATACAATTTTGGTAATACTGACATTTTTAGAAATAAGAAATTAAAAAAATGATTTGTTGTAATATGATTGATTGTTCAACATCCTATGTGGACACCTTCAATGACTTATAGCCTCGGCTTTTATATAGTATAGATTGCTATATTACTCTCGTACGCAACCTCTAAAACGTACAAAGAAAAAAATTAAATTAATAAGATCACTAATGAAAATTAACTTGTGGCCTCTGAAAATCATACACCGTCTCATATTTAATTTATCTTAGTAACTTTATAGAAGTGAATATTCTTCTTCCCAAATTGTACTATTTGCATAATTGCAATGAAAAAAACGAGAAAATGGGTGAAGAATCAACATTGACGAAACGAAGAAGATGGTGAAATCGAGGAAGGTGACAAATTCAAGGCAAATATGAGATTGCATAATCTCAGTTAGTGAAACCGAAGAAGGAGATACTTATATATTTGTAGGTTATTGTACTATCTAAGATATAGGTTACTTTGCTTACATATTTCTATACTACACTTATGAAATAGAATAGTATGTCGTTCCTTTCAAATTCAAAATTTCTCAGATTTGTAATGAAGGATTTAGGATTATCAAAAATCTATGAAACTTAATTTGAGAAAATATTGTAGATTGGATCCCGTATTGTTTTGGTGTGCTCCCAACGTCCTCTCCTCTTCAAACTTGCCATCCATAGTCTCCTCACCTCTTCTAACTTGCCATCCATAGTCTCCTCGCCTCTTCTAACTGTTTCAATGTAATCTTTTTTTCTTAATTTGATTTGATGAGCGTAGAATAAAAATCATATTCTAAAATATATAAGCATGAGTAATATTTTGTTGTTGTATCATCAATGTGAATCTTAGTTTATGTATATTGATCAAAACTAAATATTTACAAACTTGATTTTAGCATTTAATTAACAACACCAATACAACACAAATTTATAGTGTTCTATTTATTATAATTATTTTTTACATTTAAAATTAAGTTATTACAATAAATGATCTATATTGTATAGCTTAATATTACATAATACAGTTTAGTATTACATAATATTATATAGTATTTTAAGATTTTCATATTTAGGTTTAGGGTTTATATTTGGGCTTAGGATCTAATGATTAGGGTTTAAGATTTAGTAACTGGGAGGTTGGAGTCAACATTAACTTCTTACATGCAAGCATAGATATTTCATAATTTCACCAATATGTACTATACAATTTATTTTGTTTCATTCTATTTGGATTTATGATTTACATAGGGTTTATAATTGGGCTTAGTGTTCAGTATTTAAGGGTTAGAGGTGGGATTGGGATAGACTTTATTATTTAGGAGTTGATATAGTTGGTGTCCTATACTATTAGGGGCTGTGGATAAGGTTATAATCTTCGACTACTTTGGCTATATAGAATAGAACACTTTGTGCATATTTATGTGATCACTAAACGTGTGATGTAGATAGCTCCTCCTTTCATGTGTAAATATAAGTCATACATGATTTCGTCAACATCATCCATAAGTGTTTCATTCACCGGCTACTTGTACCAACGAGGAGTATTACCGGATCAACTCAAGCATAATCGTTACTTTTATCATTATGTTAAAATCATTTTCATACTCTTAATTTCTTTCCATTTTATCTATTCAGTAAAATCTCTTTTGAACTTATCCCAAAAAGAAAAAAAAATTTTAGCCGCTCAATGTACCTTGAAATTGAACAGTCAAACATGATCACTTAAGTACATTCCATATGATAAGTGGTAGATATTTTCATATTGCCCGGAACTAAAAGAAGCGAATCAGGTCGAATTAAAAAGGAGTTGATTACATGTAGAGATATTTTGTTAGTTTTCTTTACATCTAAAGACACTTTTTGCTAGGAGAGCATTTTTGTTAGAGATGAGGAGAATTTAGATAAAAATGCCCTTTAAAATGAGATCTTCTGGTCACATGTCAACTAAGAAAAGTATCTAGTTATTATGCTTGGACGAATACAAATGGAGAGAAAAATTTATTTATTGATTTGTTCTTATTTTTATCAATACACTTCATTTTTTTATTGTTTTTACAAAATTTAAAATATAGAAACAAATATGTATGGCATAATAGCTTATACTTTGTTATTCTTTATGTTCTGACATCCATTTTGATATAGTTTTGTAATTTAAAAGTGGACAACATTATTTAAAACTAAAATTACATGTACATGAGGAGTGTGAATATACAAGTTGTGAATGGACATTTTGTGGACATACAAGTTGTGGATGGGTAAGGTGGTCATACAAAATATTATTTTGTAGACTAGTGTGATGAATTATGTGATATGGTTTTAATTTTGAACATTGTGGATATTTATCCCTTGAAACTCTATATATGAACGTATCCACAAAATGGGTGGACATCATTCTGTGGATATAGTTTTGTGTGCTTATAGTCCACTGTCCACATAATTTTTCATCAATTGTTTAAGTAATTATGTTTATGCCACCATAGAGTTTATTATTATAGTATAATTTTTTTAATTGTTAATGTGGACGCAATTTTGTGGATATACTATATATGAAATGTCTATATAGATACTATTTAATAAATATAGTATCTATATAGACATTTCATATATAGTGTATCCACAAAATCATGTTTGATATATAGATACTATTATGCTTGATTGAAAACTATCTCATTTAGTTATTATGCTTGATTTCCAATCAATCATGAACTGTGTTCTAAAACCACATAAAGATTATAAGCACTGGAAGAGGAAAACTCAGTTGATATGTAAAATGCTATTTTGGTCTTGATATGAAAAATGTAATTATGTGTATTTTAAAAAAAATACAATTTTGTGGTTTTTACAAAAAAAAAATTCCGTTTAACCAAGAATAATTTTAATTGGGGATGAAATTTTACAATTTAATGAAATTAATCTTATGTTTTTGACAGAAATTATAATTTTGAAATTTGAAAGGAAATGTGGTTTTTTAGTTATAAAGAAAAAAACTGACATAAAATATAATTTTTAAAATAATAATGAATAGAATAATAAAATTATTGATTAGAATATCAAAGTATTAAAGTAAATTCAGACAGTTCAATTATTTTTCACAAATGCAATATACATCACTATAACTAATATTTGTTATAGAGTATATGGGGTCTTTTAGCTCTACCATGTGATAAAACAAAATCAATTGTATTAATAATGGTGTAGTTAAGAAAAACCAAGGACAAAAGTGAGAATTCACTTTAAATATGTGTGTCATATGGGCAAAATGTCTAGAAATGTAATTGAAAAGTCAAAAAGTGTCTCACAATGTAATTGTTTTAATATTAAACTCAACAATTATGAATATTGAAGGGATGAGAAAATAGACCAACGCCAAAACACCAAACCGAATGGGTCTTGTTCTACGGTATTTCTGATTATGGATTTTACCTAAATCGAATCTAAACCTGAATGCATATCTGAAAAAAAACCAAGAAATTTAAATTTTCAAAAGAAACTTATACCAATCCCGAAGAAATATGATCAATGTTGCATTAGGCCTTGTTTATTTGTGTTTTTTTTTTGAAAATTGAAAACTATCTCATTTATTTGTCATTTTAATATCAAACCCGAACTCATTCCCGAAAGAATTTATAAAAGAAACTTATATCAAATATGAATTCAATCCCAAAAAATGAAGACTAAAGATTGCTCTTGAAGTTTGAAGTTTTTTTTTTGTTTTGGTTTTTGTGTTGGCTTTTGACTTTAGTTTTTAATCCATTTTCATTGGAGATGTCTTCTTCTTTGACAGTTGCACTGTAAGGTTTATTATAAACAAGTCTGACTTATTTTGAAGTTTAATAAAAATTCTTTGAAGATTTTTTTTCATTATTGCACATTTGTCATTTGTTTGTTCACGTTTTGAGATGGTTATCCTTTTCTTGTTATATGTAAGTGTGTGTGTAGTGCATAAGAATGAATTATGTTTTAGGTTGTGTTCACTTGTGCTTTTCACATAAGACAACTTATCGTTCTATATACCACTTGTGTTTTTCAGTTTTGTGTAATGTATAAAGACATCTTATGGCGCGGAATGTTGATCGTTGACACTATGTTTCGTTTAAATGTTGACAGATTTTGTTTTGGGTTTATATTATTAGAGTCTCTTAATTATACCATCGCATATGTTTCAATTGTATTGTAAATTTACCATTACAAAAGTCTCGCATACATGACTCATGAAACAAAATGCAGGTTTATTTTTTCTTAAAACAACTACTTTTGGGTAATACAAATAATGTGATAAACGAAACCCGATTTAGATTTGAACCGAAACTTAAATGAGTTATCTGGGTTTAAGATGTGCTACCAAATCTGGACCAAAATTGACTAAACTCAAACCGATACCAATCTGAAATTTTATAATACACGAGTGCGGCTAAATTTTGTAAACATGAAAATCTGAAAATTGACTAGAACCAAACTAAATTTGAATGATCACTCGATTACCAATGCCTATTCTAAACATTTAATATATCTTTATATATAAAATATCAAAAGCATATATATAATGGGACTCTTTTCTCTCTTTTGAGAGTGTCCACGTAGGCAAAATAACAATTACACATTTAATCTCTTACGTTCCCACATTGTTTTCGGGAAAATCGCATAAAAAACCTTCAAGGTGGCACCCACTTACACTTTAAACCCTGAGAGTATTTTACAAGCACTTTAAACATTCAACTTGACAAAACTAGCACATCAAACCTCGAACTTGGTAAATTTATTCGCGACGTCAATTTCTTTAACGGAATAGTTCACCCCGTTAACAATACAGTTGACTCCGTTATAGAAATTTAAACCCTCCGTTTTAAGTAAAACGGTGTCGTTTTGGGACCCCATAAATCAATAAGTAACTTACCAAAAATCTCAAATCGTATTGGGGAAAAAATTAGGGTTCTTCCCTTGAAATTCGAAAGAGACAAAGAGAGATACCAAAATTCGAAAGAGACAGAGAGAGATACCGAAATCGAAGGCCAGAGAAAGAGAAAGTGAAATCGAAGGCGACTGAAATCGAAAGAGATAGAGATCAAAGAGAAGGATTTCGGTGGAGTCAAAATGAGGTAAGAAACTTCAATTTGGTATATGTTTGGAGATGATATTGATCCAGTAAGAGGTTTAAACTCGATTTGGGTTTTCAATTGTTCTTTTTTTCGATATTTTTACAGGTTCAAACTGACATACAAAATTAACATCCATTTCGGTGGGACTATGGAGAAGACGGATGAAGGTAGTTACAACTATGTTGTTGAAATAGGATTTACGCAGAAAAAATTGAAGAGAAATGAATTAGGATGGGAGAACTTTGAAGCAATCATGTTGGAAGAGAAAATTCGATCATCAATTGCTATGATTTGGTATAAACGTCCAGAAGAAGAGATGAAGAATTTGAAGTATGTATTTGATACGAAAAATGATGATATGGTTGAGCTACATAGAGCAGGAAAAGAAAGTGTAACTGGTGAAATTGATGTCTTTTTGGAGCATGACATCTCAACTCACTCCCCGCAATCCATTTCCTCCATTGGTTTGATGACAAGTTGCCAACAGAAGGATGCTGAGTGTGATGGTGGATACGAGCCTGAGAGGGAAGGTGATAGTGATGAGGATCTAGATAGGCCGAGAGAAGATGTTGAAGGTGAGCAATCAGAAGATGAAGAACCAGTAGCTGAAGAAGAAAACTTGAATGCAAATCAAAACGATGATGGTGATGATGTTGTTTTAGATGCAGGAGATGGTGGTAATGATGTCAGGTTTAAGTCTGTTTTTGAAGAAGGTGCAAAGACAGCTGCTGATTTTATGGCATCAAAAATGAGAGATACCGAAGAAAATGGAGAACAAGACAGGGAAGCAGCAGAAAGCGAGGAAGAAGATAGGTTAAGGGATGTAAATTATCCTGATACACCAGTAGAATCAGAAGAGGAGTGGGATGAATGGATGTGCAAAGGAAAGCGTAAGGGAAAAGTCAGGTTTCATGGCTCTTTTGATAAAGAGCCTTATATATGGCTGTTTCAGAAGTTCGATAGCGGATTACAGTTTAAGGATCAGTTGCTACGGTACTCTCTTAACACACAATATGATGTTAAGATGGCTAAGTCCGAAGCGACTAGAATAGCAGCTGTTTGTTGTGTAGAGAAATGTCCTTGGAGGGTGTACTTTTTTGTCAAAGTACCTATCAACAAATGGATGGTCAAAGTGTGTCAAGACAAGCATAACCATGAGAAGTCTAGCCGTGTATCAATGTTAAAACAAGGTGTGATTGCGGGACTGTTCAGAGAAGAGCTAAGAAGGAATGTAAACATGCAAGCATCAGAGATTAAGGATATCATAAAGGAAAGGTATAACATTGTTGTACCTCTTTCAAAGTGCTATAGAGGAAGAAGGATTGCACTCGACTCGATACTAGAAGCACAGGCAATACAATTTGGGAAACTATGGGATTACGAGGCTGAGCTACGAAGAACACATCCAGGTATCATCACGGAGCTGAACACTATCGATGTAGATGGTGTCCCCCAGTTTGACAGCTTCTACATTTGTTTTCAATAATTTCGTGAGACTTGGAAGAAATGTTGTAGACCAGTTATTGGATTAGACGGATGCTTCTTGAAATGGGAGTTGAATGGAGATTTACTCTCAGCTGTTGGTAGAGATGCTGATAATAGGATGTATCCTATAGCATGGGCAGTTGTTCAAGGGGAAAACAAAGATACTTGGGGATGGTTTATAAAAAGGCTGAAAGTGGACCTCGGCTTGGGTTCTGGAAATAACCACACCATCATTTCTGACAAGCAAAAAGGACTTGTAATTGCAGTAGGGGCAGAACTACCTAATGCTGAGCATAGGATATGTGCTCGTCATATCTATGGTAACTGGAAGAAATCATTTTCAAGGTCTGAGTACAAGAATTTGTTCTGGGGAGTCGCTTACAGCTACAATATTGGTGAATATGAAGAGAAGATGAGGATGGTAGAAGCGTTTGATCCTGCAGCTCATGCATCATTATTGAATACTGAACCAGAAAAGTGGTGTAGAGCATACTTCTCTGTTGACTCACGCTGCCATGACGTCCACAACAACTTATCAGAAAGCTTCAACAGAACTATAAAGATAGCGAGATCAAAGCCTGTCATTTGTTTGTTAGAAGACATTCGACGACAAGCTATGAGACGGATTGCAAGAAGATTTCTTAAAGCAGAGAGGTGTGATACCATCCTAACACCAAGCACTATGGCACTGTTAGAGAAATCAAGGCTTGATAACAAATTCTGCTCCACAATAAGAAGTTCTTCCACTTTATATGAGGTAAATGAGTTCAATCATGGCTACAGAGTTAGTCTTTCAACCCACGAGTGTGCTTGTAGGCGGTGGGATCTAACAGGTTAGTGATTTTATTTCAACTTTAAAAAAAATAGTCTTGATGCCTTATTGATTCCTGAGGTTGATTGACAGGTATACCATGTAAGCATGCCATTTGCGTGCTCGATGACAATAGAGATGATCATGTGAAATATGTTTCTGGTTTTTACTATGCAAGTGTCATGAAAGAGACATATGCTGAGAATATTAAACCAGTGAATGGTGAGAAACTCTGGAAGAAAACATGGAAAACACCAGTGGGAATTCCAAATTTTCGGAAGCCAAGAGGCAGACCGAAGCTCCGTAACAGAAGAAAAGAGCCATTTGAGGATTTGCAGAATGCAGGTAAGGTTACCAGACATGGAAGAATCCTCCATTGCAGCAACTGTTTACAAGTTGGACATATCAAAAGTGGTTGCAAGAATGAAAAAAATTGTTGTTGAAGGTCCAAAAAATAGAAGAGGGCGACCATGTAAAGCTCCAAGTGAAGTAAATTGTTATTTTATGATAATGTATGTTGTGTGATAATGGTTTAAGCTGTGAGTGCATTTTATTTATAGGTACCAAAACGGCCAACAAAGCCTAGGAAGAGGAAAAATCCATCCAGTGTAAGCAGTTCACAACCCACACCAGCTGGTGAATCAACCTCTGAGTTTCCTGCAACATCTAGTGCCCCTGCACCAGCTAGCTCATCAGTTCCGCATCTGCACCAGCTAGCTCATCAGTTCCGCAAGTGAAGAAACCCAAACGTGGACGACCACTCAAAATAACAAACTCTGTTCCAATTCCAAGAGGTGTAGGAATACTTCATTGTCCATACACAGATCGAGTTTTCGAGGTCATAAACAACAGAGCTTATGATACATCAGCCCCTTCAGAGCCACCGCAATAATCTCTTGATGTGTTATTATCTGAACATGTCCTATGAATGCTTTTGAAGTTATCTTATTTTGTTGCAACAATGCTTATGTACGTTATGTTGTGAACATATATCTATGATATTGCAAACATGTGTTTCTTTCAAATGTAAACAAGCCAAACTAGCAAATGTAACATATATTGCATAACATTAGGAAATAGATAAATAGATAATCAATGTTACAAATAACCATAGCATAGTTTTACTAAATCACAAAACAAACACTCATAGCCGAAAACTAAGAAAACAACATTGCTTCATTGTAGCATAACCCAAAACCCAAAATACATCACTGCTGAAACTAAGAAAACAACCCATTGAAACCAGCTTCATCCAAACTCTAATGCTTCTCCATCGCCACCATGACTCCAAGAATCACAACAAATCCAACAGTCGAGGATATCAGCACATTTCGAAAAATTCTGCTCCTCTCACATAGTACCAATACTTCACGCTTAAGTGCCTCACATTCTTCGCGACTCACCTTCAATTCTTCCACTACCGAGCTCGGAATCTCCACTTGACTTTCCTTATCATGAGTCAGTGCTCCAATTGACTCCTTCAACTGCTTAATCTCTTCCTTCTGCCCACGCATTATATCTCTTGCCTCCAATAGTGCTAGATGTTGCCAACCATGTGGTCTCTCAACATCGTACCACTGGAAAAAGTTGCAAGATTCATACCCGTGATTAACCTTTCTTCCTTTACAGCTGTAGAATCTTCGTCCTGGGTTGTCATCTGTCCAAGCTTGTACAACCCGTGCTAGCCCCTTGCAGTTACACAAAACCTCCTTCTCGTTTTTGTGTGACATTGTTGAAGAGCTTGCACTGTGAGCCATCTGTACAACAAAATAATGCTCTCACATTCGACTATAACCTGAAATTCTCATATCAATTAAGCAAAACCATACCTATTCTTGTCTCCTTCGACGTTCCTCTGTTTTTTTCTCTCGCTCGAAGAACCCTAATTTTTTCCCCAATACGATTCGGGATTTTTGGTAAGTTACTTATTGATTTACGGGGTCCCAAAACGACACCGTTTTACTTAAAACGGAGGGTTTAAATTTCTATAACGGAGTCAACTGTACTGTTGACAGGGTGAACTATTCCGTTAAAGAAATTGACGTCGCGAATAAATTTACCAAGTTCGAGGTTTTATGTGCTAGTTTTGTCAAGTTGAATGTTTAAAGTGCTTGTAAAATACTCTCAG
>CAJHQQ010001432.1:0-96932 GCA_905132885.1 Moricandia moricandioides | reverse complement strand
ACTTCAGGGTGATTCTACACTGATTATGAGTCCAAATCAAGCTTCTTACATCGTGATTCATTCTAGTTTTTATTAGTATCAAGAAGAAATTGCCAAATCTCCAAACAGGGCAAACTGGAGATCACTTCGGTTAAAAGTGGGATAACTTCTTCATCATAACTCCAATGATATTGATTCAACTTCAGGGTGATTCTACACTGATTTATGAGTCCAAATCAAGCTTCTTACATCGTGATTCATTCTGGTTTTATTAGTATCAAGAAGAAATTGCCAAATCTCCAAACAGGGCAAACTGGAATCACTTCGGTTAAAAGTGGGATAACTTCTTCATCATAACTCCTATGATATTGATTCAACTTCAGGGTGATTCTACACTGATTTATGAGTACAAATAAAGCTTCTTACATCCTGATTCATTCCGGTTTGATTAGAATCAAAAACAAATTGTCAAATCTCCAAACAGGGTAAACTGGAATCACTTCGGATAAAAGTGGAATAACATCTTCATCATAAGTCCAATGATATTGATTCAACTTCAGGATGATTCTGCACTGATTGACGAGTCCAAATCAAGCTTCTTACATCGTGATTCATTCTTGTTTTATTTGTATCAAAAAGAAATTGCCAAACCTCCAAACAGGGTAAACTGGAAACACTTCGGTTAAAAGTGGGATAACTTCTCCATCATAACTCCTATGATCTTGATTCAACTTCAGGGTGATTATACATTGATTAATGAGTCCAAATCAAGCTTCTTACATCGTGATTCATTCTCGTTTTATTAGTATCAAGAAGAAATTGCCAAATCTCCAAACAGGATAGACTGGATTCACTTCTGTTAAAAGTGGGATAACTTCTTCATCATAACTCCAATGATCTTGATTCAACTTCAGGGTGATTATACAGTGATTAATGAGTCCAAATCAAGCTTCTTACATCGTGATTCATTCTTTTTTTATTAGTATCAAGACTAAATTGCCAAATCTCCAAACAGGACAAGCTGGAAACACTTCGGTTAAATGTAGGATAACTTCTTCATCATAACTCCTATGATCATGATTATACTTCAGGGTGATTCTACACAGATTTATGAGTCCAAATCAAGCTTCTTACATCGTGATTCATTCTAGTTTTATTAGTATAAAGAAGAAATTGCCAAATCTCAAAACAGGGCAAACTGGGATCACTTCGGTTAAAAGTGGGATAACTTCTTCATCATAACTCCAATGATATTGATTCAACTTCAGTATGATTCTACACTGATTTATGAGTCCAAATCAAGCTTCTTACATCTTGATTCATTCTGGTTTGATTAGAATCAAGAAGAAATTGTCAAATCTCCAAACAGGGTAAACTGGAGTCACTTCGGTTAAAAGTGGGATAACTTCTTCATTATAACTCCTATGATCTTGATTAAAATTCAGGGTGATTCTAAACTGATTTATGAGTCCAAATCAAGCTTCTTACATCGTGATTCATTCTGGTTTTATTTGTATCAAGACTAAATTGCCAAATCTCCAAACATGGTAAACTGGAATCACTTCGGATAAAAGTGGAATAACATCTTCATCATAAGTCCAATGATATTGATTCAACTTCAGGATGATTCTGCACTGATTGACGAGTCCAAATCAAGCTTCTTAGATCGTGATTCATTCTAGTTTATTTGTATCAAGAAGAAATTGCCAAATCTCAAAACAAGGCAAATTGGGATCACTTCGGTTAAAAGTGGGATAACTTCTTCATCATAACTCCAATGATATTGATTCAACTTCAGTATGATTCTACACTGATTTATGAGTCTAAATCAAGCTTCTTACATCTTGATTCATTCTGGTTTGATTAAAATCAAGAAGAAATTGTCAAATCTCCAAACAGGGTAAACTGGAGTCACTTCGGTTAAAAGTTGAATAACTTCTTCATTATAACTCCTATGATCTTGATTAAAATTCATGGTGATTCTAAACTGACTTATGATTCCAAATCAAGCTTCTTACATCGTGATTCATTCTGGTTTTATTTGTATCAAGACTAAATTGCCAAATCTCCAAACAGGGCAAACTGGAATCACTTCGGTTAAAAGTGGGATAACTTCTTCATCATAACTCCTATGATATTGATTCAACTTCAGGGTGATTCTATACTGATTTATGAGTACAAATAAAACTTCTTACATCGTAATTCATTCCAGTTTGATTAGAATCAAAAAGAAATTGTCAAATCTCCAAACAGGGTAAACTGGAATCACTTCGGATAAAAGTGGAATAACATCTTCATCATAAGTCCAATGATATTGATTCAACTTCAGGATGATTCTGCACTGATTGACGAGTCCAAATCAAGCTTCTTACATCGTGATTCATTCTAGTTTTATTTGTATCAAGAAGAAATTGCCAAATCTCAAAACAGGGCAAACTGGGATCACTTCGGTTAAAAGTGGGATAACTTCTTCATCATAACTCCAATGATATTGATTCAACTTCAGTGTGATTCTACACTGATTTATGAGTCTAAATCAAGCTTCTTACATCTTGATTCATTCTGGTTTGATTAAAATCAAGAAGAAATTGTCAAATCTCCAAACAGGGTAAACTGGAGTCACTTCGGTTAAAAGTTGAATAACTTCTTCATTATAACTCCTATGATCTTGATTAAAATTCATGGTGATTCTAAACTGATTTATGATTCCAAATCAAGCTTCTTACATCGTGATTCATTCTGGTTTTATTTGTATCAAGACTAAATTGCCAAATCTCCAAACAGGGCAAACTGGAATCACTTCGGTTAAAAGTGGGATAACTTCTTCATCATAACTCCTATGATATTGATTCAACTTCAGGGTGATTCTATACTGATTTATGAGTACAAATAAAACTTCTTACATCGTAATTCATTCCAGTTTGATTAGAATCAAAAAGAAATTGTCAAATCTCCAAACAGGGTAAACTGGAATCACTTCGGATAAAAGTGGAATAACATCTTCATCATAAGTCCAATGATATTGATTCAACTTCAGGATGATTCTGCACTGATTGACGAGTCCAAATCAAGCTTCTTACATCGTTATTCATTCTAGTTTTATTTGTATCAAGAAGAAATTGCCAAATCTCAAAACAGGGCAAACTGGGATCACTTCGGTTAAAAGTGGGATAACTTCTTCATCATAACTCCAATGATATTGATTCAACTTCAGTGTGATTCTACACTGATTTATGAGTCTAAATCAAGCTTCTTACATCTTGATTCATTCTGGTTTGATTAAAATCAAGAAGAAATTGACAAATCTCCAAACAGGGTAAACTTGAGTCACTTCGGTTAAAAGTTGAATAACTTCTTCATTATAACTCCTATGATCTTGATTAAAATTCATGGTGATTCTAAACTGATTTATGATTCCAAATCAAGCTTCTTACATCGTGATTCATTCTGGTTTTATTTGTATCAAGACTAAATTGCCAAATCTCCAAACAGGGCAAACTGGAATCACTTCGGTTAAAAGTGGGATAACTTCTTCATCATAACTCCTATGATATTGATTCAAATTCAGGGTGATTCTACACTGATTTATGAGTGCAAATAAAGCTTCTTACATCGTGATTCATTCCGGTTTGATTAGAATGAAAAAGAAATTGTCAAATCTCCAAACATGGTAAACTGGAATCACTTCGGATAAAAGTGGAATAACATCTTCATCATTAGTCCAATGATATTGATTCAACTTCAGGATGATTCTGCACTGATTGACGAGTCCAAATCAAGCTTCTTACATCGTGATTCATTCTATTTTTATTAGTATCAAGAAGAAATTGTCAAATCTCAAAACAGAGCAAATTGGGATCACTTCGGTTAAAAGTGGGATAACTTCTTCATCATAACTCCAATGATATTGGTTTAACTTCAGTATGATTCTAAACTGATTTATGAGTTCCAATCAAGATTCTTACATCTTGATTCATTCTGCTTTGATTAGAATCAAGAAGAAATTGTCAAATCTCCAAACAGGGTAAACTGGATTCACTTCTGTTAAAAGTGGGATAACTTCTTCATCATAACTCCTATGATCTTGATTCAACTTCAGGGTGATTATACAGTGATTAATTAGTCCAAATCAAGGTTCTTACATCGTGATTCATTCTGGTTTTATTAGTATCAAGACTAAATTGCCAAATCTCCAAACAGGACAAACTGGAAACACTTCGGTTAAATGTAGGATAACTTCTTCATCATAACTCCTATGATCGTGATTCAACTTCAGGGTGATTCTACACTGATTTATGAGTCCTAATCAAGCTTCTTACATCGTGATTCATTCTAGTTTTATTAGTATCAAGAAGAAATTGCCAAATCTCAAAACAGGGCAAACTGGAATCACTTCGGTTAAAAGTGGGATAACTTCTTCATCATAACTCCTATGATATTGATTCAACTTCAGGGTGATTCTACACTGATTTATGGGTCCATATCAAGCTTCTTGCATCTTGATTCATTCTGGTTTGATTAGAATCAAGAAGAAATTGTCAAATCTCCAAACAGGGTAAACTGGAGTCACTCCGGTTAAAAGTGGGATAACTTCTTCATTATAACTCCTATGATCTTGCTTAAAATTCAGGGTGATTCTAAACTGATTTATGAGTCCAAATCAAGCTTCGTACATCGTGATTCATTCTGGTTTTATTTGTATCAAGACTAAATTGCCAAATCTCCAAACAGGGCAAACTGTTATCACTTTGGTTAAAAGTGGGATAACTTCTTCATCATAACTCCTATGATATTGATTCAACTTCAGAGTGATTCTACACTAATTTATGAGTACAAATAAAGCTTCTTACATCTTGATTCATTCCGGTTTGATTTGAATCAAAAAGAAATTGTCAAATCTCCAAACAGGGTAAACTCGAATCACTTCGGTTAAAAGTGGAATAACTTCTTCATTATAACTCCTATGATCTTGCTTAAAATTCAGGGTGATTCTAAACTGATTTATGAGTCCAAATCAAGCTTCGTACATCGTGATTTATTCTGGTTTTATTTGTATCAAGACTAAATTGCCAAATCTCCAAACAGGGCAAACTGTTATCACTTTGGTTAAAAGTGGGATAACTTCTTCATCATAACTCCTATGATATTGATTCAACTTCAGGGTGATTCTACACTAATTTATGAGTACAAATAAAGCTTCTTACATCGTGATTCATTCCGGTTTGATTTGAATCAAAAAGAAATTGTCAAATCTCCAAACAGGGTAAACTGGAATCACTTCGGTTAAAAGTGGAATAACTTCTTCATCATAAATCCAATGATCTTGATTAAAATTCAGGGTGATTCTAAACTGATTTATGAGTCCAAATCAAGCTTCTTACATCGTGAGTCATTCTGGTTTTATTAGTATCAAGACTAAATTGCCAAAACACCAAACAGGGTAAACTGGATTCACTTCGGTTAAAAGTGGGATAACTTCTTCATCATAACTCCTATGATCTTGATTCAACTTCAGGGTGATTATACAGTGATTAATGAGTCCAAATCAAGCTTCTTACATCGTGATTCATTCTGGTTTTATTAGTATCAAGACTAAATTGACAAATCTCCAAACAGGGCAAACTGGAGTCACTTCAGTTAAAAGTGGGATAACTTCTTCATCATAACTCCTATGATCTTGATTCAACTTCAGGGTGATTATACAGTGATTAATGAGTCCAAATCAAGCTTCTTACATCGTGATTCATTCTGGTTTCATTAGTATCAAGAAGAAATTGCCAAATCTCCAAACAGGGTAAACTGGATTCACTTCGGTTAAAAGTGGGATAACTTCTTCATCATAACTCCTATGATCTTGATTCAACTTCAAGGTGATTATACAGTGATTAAGTAGTCCAAATCAAGCTTCTTACATCGTGATTCATTCTGGTTTTATTAGTATCAAGAAGAAATTGCCAAATCTCAAAACAGGGCAAACTGGGATCACTTTCATCTAAAACTCGTTTGATCACACAAACAAGTTCTACTCTTTTCTACTAAAATCTTCACTTCTTACATAGTGATTCATTCCGATTTGATTAGAATCAAAAGGAAATTGTCAAATCTCCAAACAAGGTAAATTAGAATCACTTCGGATAAAAGTGGAATAACATCTTCATCATAAGTCCAATGATATTGATTCAACTTCAGGATGATTCTGCACTGATTGACGAGTCCAAATCAAGCTTCTTACATCGTGATTCATTCTAGTTTTATTAGTATCAAGAAGAAATTGTCAAATCTCAAAACAGGGCAAACTGGGATCACTTCGGTTAAAAGTGGAATAACTTCTTCATCATAACTCCAATGATATTGATTCAACTTCAGTATGATTCTACATTGATTTATGAGTCCCAATCAAGCTTCTTACATCTTGATTCATTCTGCTTTGATTAGAATCAAGAAGAAATTGTCAAATCTCCAAACAGGGTAGACTAGAGTCAATTCGGTTAAAAGTGGGATAACTTCTTCATTATAACTCCTATGATCTTGATTAAAATTCATGGTGATTCTAAACTGATTTATGATTCCAAATCAAGCTTCTTACATCGTGATTCATTCTGGTTTTATTTGTATCAAGACTAAATTGCCAAATCTCCAAACATGGTAAACTGGAATCACTTCGGATAAAAGTGGATTAACATCTTCATCATTAGTCCAATGATATTGATTCAACTTCAGGATGATTCTGCACTGATTGACGAGTCCAAATCAAGCTTCTTACATCGTGATTCATTCTTGTTTTATTTGTATCAAAAAGAAATTGCCAAACCTCCAAACAGGGTAAACTGGAAACACTTCGGTTAAAAGTGGGATAACTTCTCCATCATAACTCCTATGATCTTGATTCAACTTCAGGGTGATTATACATTGATTAATGAGTCCAAATCAAGCTTCTTACATCGTGATTCATTCTCGTTTTATTAGTATCAAGAAGAAATTGCCAAATCTCCAAACAGGATAGACTGGATTCACTTCTGTTAAAAGTGGGATAACTTCTTCATCATAACTCCAATGATCTTGATTCAACTTCAGGGTGATTATACAGTGATTAATGAGTCAAAATCAAGCTTCTTACATCGTGATTCATTCTGGTTTTATTAGTATCAAGAAGAAATTACCAAATCTCCAAACAGGGTAAACTGGATTCACTTTGGTTAAAAGTGGGATAACTTCTTCATCATAACTCCTATGATATAGATTCAACTTCAGGGTGATTCTACACTAATTTATGAGTACAAATAAAGCTTCTTACATCGTGATTCATTCCGGTTTGATTAGAATCAAAAAGAAATTGTCAAATCTCCAAACATGGTAAACTGGAATCACTTCGGATAAAAGTGGATTAACATCTTCATCATTAGTCCAATGATATTGATTCAACTTCAGGATGATTCTGCACTGATTGACGAGTCCAAATCAAGCTTCTTACATCGTGATTCATTCTAGTTTTATTAGTATCAAGAAGAAATTGTCAAATCTCAAAACAGGGCAAACTGGGATCACTTCGGTTAAAAGTGGGATAACTTCTTCATCATAACTCCAATGATATTGATTCAACTTCAGGGTGATTCTACACTGATTTATGAGTCCATATCAAGCTTCTAACATCTTGATTCATTCTGGTTTGATTAGAATCAAGAAAAAATTGTCAAATCTCCAAACAGGGTAAACTTGAGTCACTTCGGTTAAAAGTGGGATAACTTCTTCATCATAAATCCAATGATCTTGATTAAAATTCAGGGTGATTCTAAACTGATTTATGAGTCCAAATCAAGCTTCTTACATCGTGAGTCATTCTGGTTTTATTAGTATCATGACTAAATTGCCAAATCTCCCTACAGGGTAAACTGGATTCACTTCGGTTAAAAGTGGGATAACTTCTTCATCATAACTCCTATGATATTGATTCAACTTCAGGGTGATTCTACACTGATTTATGAGTACAAATAAAGCTTCTTACATCCTGATTCATTCCGGTTTGATTAGAATCAAAAACAAATTGTCAAATCTCCAAACAGGGTAAACTGGAATCACTTCGGATAAAAGTGGAATAACATCTTCATCATAAGTCCAATGATATTGATTCAACTTCAGGATGATTCTGCACTGATTGACGAGTCCAAATCAAGCTTCTTACATCGTGATTCATTCTTGTTTTATTTGTATCAAAAAGAAATTGCCAAACCTCCAAACAGGGTAAACTGGAAACACTTCGGTTAAAAGTGGGATAACTTCTCCATCATAACTCCTATGATCTTGATTCAACTTCAGGGTGATTATACATTGATTAATGAGTCCAAATCAAGCTTCTTACATCGTGATTCATTCTCGTTTTATTAGTATCAAGAAGAAATTGCCAAATCTCCAAACAGGATAGACTGGATTCACTTCTGTTAAAAGTGGGATAACTTCTTCATCATAACTCCAATGATCTTGATTCAACTTCAGGGTGATTATACAGTGATTAATGAGTCCAAATCAAGCTTCTTACATCGTGATTCATTCTTGTTTTATTAGTATCAAGAAGAAATTGCCAAACCTCAAAATATGGCAAACTGGGATCAATTCGGTTAAAAGTGGGATAACTTCATCATCATAACTCCAATGATATTGATTCAACTTCAGTATGATTCTACACTGATTTATGAGTCCAACTCTCCAAACAGGGTAAACTGGAGTCACTTCGGTTAAAAGTGGGATAACTTCTTCATTATAGCTCCTATGATCTTGATTAAAATTCAGCGTGATTTTAAACTGATTTATGAGTCCAAATCAAGCTTCTTACATCGTGATTCATTCTGGTTTTATTTGTATCAAGACTAAATTGCTAAATCTCCAAACAGGGCAAACTGGAATCCCTTCGGTTAAAAGTGGGATAACTTCTTCATCATAACTCCTATAATATTGATTCAACTTCAAGGTGATTCTACACTGATTTATGAGTACAAATAAAACTTCTTACATCGTGATTCATTCTGGTTTGATTAGAATCAAAAAGAAATTGTCAAATCTCCAAACAGGGTAAACTGGAATCACTTCGGATAAAAGTGGAATAACATCTTCATCATAAGTCCAATGATATTGATTCAACTTCAGGATGATTCTGCACTGATTGACGAGTCCAAATCAAGCTTCTTACATCGTGATTCATTCTTGTTTTATTTGTATCAAAAAGAAATTGCCAAACCTCCAAACAGGGTAAACTGGAAACACTTCGGTTAAAAGTGGGATAACTTCTCCATCATAACTCCTATGATCTTGATTCAACTTCAGGGTGATTATACATTGATTAATGAGTCCAAATCAAGCTTCTTACATCGTGATTCATTCTCGTTTTATTAGTATCAAGAAGAAATTGCCAAATCTCCAAACAGGATAGACTGGATTCACTTCTGTTAAAAGTGGGATAACTTCTTCATCATAACTCCAATGATCTTGATTCAACTTCAGGGTGATTATACAGTGATTAATGAGTCCAAATAAAGCTTCTTACATCGTGATTCATTCTGGTTTTATTAGTATCAAGATTAAATTGCCAAATCTCCAAACAGGACAAACTGGAAACACTTCGGTTAAATGTAGGATAACTTCTTCATCATAACTCCTATGATCATGATTATACTTCAGGGTGATTCTACACAGATTTATGAGTCCAAATCAAGCTTCTTACATCGTGATTCATTCTAGTTTTATTAGTATCAAGAAGAAATTGTCAAATCTCAAAACAGGGCAAACTGGGATCACTTCGGTTAAAAGTGGGATAACTTCTTCATCATAACTCCAATGATATTGATTCAACTTCAGGGTGATTCTACACTGATTTATGAGTCCATATCAAGCTTCTAACATCTTGATTCATTCTGGTTTGATTAGAATCAAGAAAAAATTGTCAAATCTCCAAACAGGGTAAACTTGAGTCACTTCGGTTAAAAGTGGGATAACTTCTTCATCATAAATCCAATGATCTTGATTAAAATTCAGGGTGATTCTAAACTGATTTATGAGTCCAAATCAAGCTTCTTACATCGTGAGCCATTCTGGTTTTATTAGTATCATGACTAAATTGCCAAATCTCCCTACAGGGTAAACTGGATTCACTTCGGTTAAAAGTGGGATAACTTCTTCATCATAACTCCTATGATCTTGATTCAACTTCAGGGTGATTATACAGTGATTGATGAGTCCAAATCAAGCTTCTTACTTTGTGATTCATTCTGGTTATTTTAGTATCAAGACTAAATTGCCAAATCTCCAAACAGGGCAAACTGGAGTCACTTCGGTTAAAAGTGGGATAATTTCTTCATTATAACTCCTATGATCTTGATTCAGCTTCAGGGTGATTATACAGTGATTAATGAGTCCAAATCAAGCTTCTTACATCGTGATTCATTCTGGTTTTATTAGTATCAAGAAGAAATTGCCAAATCTCCAAACAGGGTAAACTGGATTAACTTCGGTTAAAAGTGGGATAACTTCTTCATCATAACTCCTATGATCTTGATTCAACTTCAAGGTGATTATACAGTGATTAAGTAATCCAAATCAAGCTTCTTACATCATGATTCATTCTGGTTTTATTAGTATCAAGAAGAAATTGCCAAATCTCAAAACAGGGCAAACTGGGATCACTTCGGTTAAAAGTGGGATAACTTCATCATCATAACTCCAATGATATTGATTCAACTTCAGTATGATTCTACACTGATTTATGAGTCCAGCTCTCCAAACAGGGTAAACTGGAGTCACTTCGGTTAAAAGTGGGATAACTTCTTCATTATAGCTCCTATGATCTTGATTAAAATTCAGGGTGATTGTAAACTGATTTATGAGTTCAAATCAAGCTTCTTACATCGAGATTCATTCTGGTTTTATTTGTATCAAGACTAAATTGCCAAATCTCCAAACAGGGAAAACTGGAATCACTTCGGTTAAAAGTGGGATAACTTCTTCATCATAACTCCTATGATATTGATTCAACTTCAGGGTGATTCTATACTGATTTATGAGTACAAATAAAACTTTTTACATCGTGATTAATTCGGGTTTGATTAGAATCAAAAAGAAATTGTCAAATCTCCAAACAGGATAAACTGGAATCATTTCGGATAAAAGTGGAATAACATCTTCATCATAAGTCCAATGATATTGATTCAACTTCAGGATGATTCTGCACTGATTGACGAGTCCAAATCAAGCTTCTTACATCGTGATTCATTCTAGTTTTATTAGTATCAAGAAGAAATTGTCAAATCTCAAAACAGGGCAAACTGGGATCACTTCGGTTAAAAGTGGGATAACTTCTTCATCATAACTCCAATGATATTGATTCAACTTCAGTATGATTCTACACTGATTTATGAGTCCAAATCAAGCTTCTTACATCTTGATTCATTCTGGTTTGATTAGAATCAAGAAGAAATTGTCAAATCTCCAAACAGGGTAAACTGGAGTCACTTCGGTTAAAAGTGGGATAACTTCTTCATTATAACTCCTATGATCTTGATTAAAATTCATGGTGATTCTAAACTGATTTATGATTCCAAATCAAGCTTCTTACATCTTGATTCATTCTGGTTTTATTTGTATCAAGACTAAATTGCCAAATCTCCAAACATGGCACACTGGAATCTCTTCGGTTAAAAGTGGGATAACTTCTTCATCATAACTCCTATGATATTGATTCAACTTCAGGGTGATTCTACACTGATTTATGAGTACAAATAAAGCTTCTTACATCCTGATTCATTCCGGTTTGATTAGAATCAAAAAGAAATTGTCAAATCTCCAAACAGGGTAAACTGGAATCACTTCGGATAAAAGGGGAATAACATCTTCATCATAAGTCCAATGATATTGATTCAACTTCAGGATGATTCTGCACTGATTGACGAGTCCAAATCAAGCTTCTTACATCGTGATTCATTCTAGTTTTATTAGTATCAAGAAGAAATTGCCAAATCTCAAAACAGGGCAAACTGGGATCACTTCGGTTAAAAGTGGGATAACTTCTTCATCATAACTCCAATGATATTGATTCAACTTCAGTATGATTCTACACTGATTTATGAGTCCAAATCAAGCTTCTTACATCTTGATTCATTCTGGTTTGATTAGAATCAAGAAGAAATTGTCAAATCTCCAAACAGGGTAAACTGGAGTCACTTCGGTTAAAAGTGGGATAACTTCTTCATTATAACTCCTATGATCTTGATTAAAATTCAGGGTGATTCTAAACTGATTTATGAGTCCAAATCAAGCTTCTTACATCGTGATTCATTCTGGTTTTATTTGTATCAAGACTAAATTGCCAAATCTCCAAACATGGCAAACTGGAATCACTTCGGTTAAAAGTGGGATAACTTCTTCATCATAACTCCTATGATATTGATTCAACTTCAGGGTGATTCTACACTGATTTTGAGTCCATATCAAGCTTCTTAACATCTTGATTCATTCTGGTTTGATTAGAATCAAGAAAAAATTGTCAAATCTCCGAACAGGGTAAACTGAGTCACTTCGGTTAAAAGTGGGATAACTTCTTCATCATAAATCCAATGATCTTGATTAAATTCAGGGTGATTCTAAACTGATTTATGAGTCCAAATCAAGCTTCTTACATCGTGAGTCATTCTGGTTTTATTAGTATCATGACTAAATTGCCAAATCTCCCTACAGGGTAAACTGGATTCACTTCGGTTAAAAGTGGGATAACTTCTTCATCATAACTCCTATGATCTTGATTCAACTTCAGGGTGATTATACAGTGATTGATGAGTCCAAATCAAGCTTCTTACTTTGTGATTCATTCTGGTTATTTTAGTATCAAGACTAAATTGCCAAATCTCCAAACAGGGCAAACTGGAGTCACTTCGGTTAAAAGTGGGATAACTTCTTCATCATAACTCCTATGATCTTGATTCAACTTCAGGGTGATTATACAGTGATTAATGAGTCAAAATCAAGCTTCTTACATCGTGATTCATTCTGGTTTTATTAGTATCAAGAAGAAATTGCCAAATCTCCAAACAGGGTAAACTGGATTCACTTCGGTTAAAAGTGGGATAACTTCTTCATCATAACTCCTATGATATTGATTCAACTTCAGGGTGATTCTATACTGATTTATGAGTACAAATAAAACTTCTTACATCGTAATTCATTCCAGTTTGATTAGAATCAAAAAGAAATTGTCAAATCTCCAAACAGGGTAAACTGGAATCACTTCGGATAAAAGTGGAATAACATCTTCATCATAAGTCCAATGATATTGATTCAACTTCAGGATGATTCTGCACTGATTGACGAGTCCAAATCAAGCTTCTTACATCGTGATTCATTCTATTTTTATTAGTATCAAGAAGAAATTATCAAATCTCAAAACAGGGCAAACTGGGATCACTTCGGTTAAAAGTGGGACAACTTCTTCATCATAACTCCAATGATATTGATTCAACTTCAGTATTATTCTACACTGATTTATGAGTCCCAATCAAGCTTCTTACATCTTGATTCATTCTGCTTTGATTAGAATCAAGAAGAAATTGTCAAATCTCCAAACAGGGTAAACTGGAGTCACTTCGGTTAAAAGTGGGATAACTTCTTCATTATAACTCCTATGATCTTGATTAAAATTCAGGGTGATTCTAAACTGATTTATGAGTCCAAATCAAGCTTCTTACATCGTGATTCATTCTGGTTTTATTTGTATCAAGACTAAATTGCCAAATCTCCAAACATGGTAAACTGGAATCACTTCGGATAAAAGTGGAATAACATCTTCATCATAAGTCCAATGATATTGATTCAACTTCAGGATGATTCTGCACTGATTGACGAGTCCAAATCAAGCTTCTTACATCGTGATTCATTCTGGTTTTATTTGTATCAAGAAGAAATTGCCATATCTCCAAACAGGGTAAACTGGAATCACTTCGGTTAAAAGTGGGATAACTTCTCCATCATAACTCCTATGATCTTCATTCAACTTCAGGGTGACTATACATTGATTAATGAGTCCAAATCAAGCTTCTTACATCGTGATTCATTCTCGTTTTATTAGTATCAAGAAGAAATTGCCAAATCTCCAAACAGGGTAGACTGGATTCACTTCTGTTAAAAGTGGGATAACTTCTTCATCATAACTCCAATGATCTTGATTCAACTTCAGGGTGATTATACAGTGATTAATGAGTCCAAATAAAGCTTCTTACATCGTGATTCATTCTGGTTTTATTAGTATCAAGATTAAATTCCCAAATCTCCAAACATGACAAACTGGAAACACTTCGGTAAAATGTAGGATAACTTCTTCATCATAACTCCTATGATCGTGATTCAACTTCAGGGTGAGTCTACACTGATTTATGAGTCCAAATCAAGCTTATTACATCGTGATTCATTCTAGTTTTATTAGTATCAAGAAGAAATTGCCAAATCTCAAAACAGGGCAAACTGGGATCACTTCGGTTAAAAGTGGGATAACTTCTTCATCATAACTCCAATGATATTGATTCAACTTCAGTATGATTCTACACTGATTTATGAGTCCAAATCAAGCTTCTTACATCTTGATTCATTCTGGTTTGATTAGAATCAAGAAGAAATTGTTAAATCTCCAAACAGGGTAAACTGGAGTCAGTTCGGTTAAAAGTGGGATAACTTCTTCATTATAACTCCTATGATCTTGATTAAAATTCAGGGTGATTCTAAACTGATTTATTAGTCCAAATCAAGCTTCTTACATCGTGATTCATTCTGGTTTTATTTGTATCAAGACTAAATTGCCAAATCTCCAAACCGGGTAAACTGGAATCACTTTGGTTAAAAGTGGGATAACTTCTTCATCATAACTCCTATGATATAGATTCAACTTCAGGGTGATTCTACACTAATTTATGAGTACAAATAAAGCTTCTTACATCGTGATTCATTCCGGTTTGATTAGAATCAAAAAGAAATTGTCAAATCTCCAAACAGGGTAAACTGGAATCACTTCGGATAAAAGTGGAATAACATCTTCATCATTAGTCCAATGATATTGATTCAACTTCAGGATGATTCTGCACTGATTGACGAGTCCAAATCAAGCTTCTTACATCGTGATTCATTCTAGTTTTATTAGTATCAAGAAGAAATTGTCAAATCTCAAAACAGGACAAACTGGGATCACTTCGGTTAAAAGTGGGATAACTTCTTCATCATAACTCCAATGATATTGATTCAACTTCAGTATGATTATACACTGATTTATGAGTCCAAATCAAGCTTCTTACATCTTGATTCATTCTGGTTTGATTAGAATCAAGAAGAAATTGCCAAATCTCCAAACAGGGTAAACTGGAATCACATCGGTTAAAAGTGGGATAACTTCTTCATCATAACTCCTATGATCTTGATTCAACTTCAGGGTGATTATAAAGTGATTAATGACTCCAAATCAAGCTTCTTACATCGTGATTCATTCTGGTTTTATTAGTATCAAGACTAAATTGCCAAATCTCCAAACAGGACAAACTGGAATCACTTCGGTTAAAAGTGGGATAACTTCTTCATCATAACTCCTATGATATTGATTCAACTTCAGGGTGATTCTACACTGATTTATGAGTACAAATAAAGCTTCTTAGATCGTTATTCATTCTGGTTTGTTTAGAATCAAGAAGAAATTGCCAAATCTCCAAACAGGGTAAACTGGAATCACTTCGGTTAAAAGTGGAATAATTTCTTCATCATGAGTCCAATGATATTGATTCAACTTCAGGATGATTCTGCACTGATTTATGAGTCCATATCAAGCTTCTTACATCTTGATTCATTATGGTTTGATTAGAATCAAGAAGAAATTGCCAAATCTCCAAACAATGTAAATTGGAGTCACTTCAGTTAAAAGTGGGATAACTTCTTCATCATAACTCCTATGATCTTGATTCAACTTCAAAGTGATTATACAGTGATTAAGTAATCCAAATCAAGCTTCCTACATCGTGATTCATTCTGGTTTTATTAGTATCAAGAAGAAATTGTCAAATCTCAAAACAGGGAAAACTGGGATCACTTCGGTTAAAAGTGGGATAACTTCATCATCATAACTCCAATGATATTGATTCAACTTCAGTATGATTCCACACTGATTTATGAGTCCAGCTCTCCAAACAGGGTAAACTGGAGTCACTTCGGTTAAAAGTGGGATAACTTCTTCATTATAGCTCCTATGATCTTGATTAAAATTCAGGGTGATTGTAAACTGATTTATGAGTTCAAATCAAGCTTCTTACATCGAGATTCATTCTGGTTTTATTTGTATCAAGACTAAATTGCCAAATCTCCAAACATGGCAAACTGGAATCACTTCGGTTAAAAGTGGGATAACTTCTTCATCATAACTCCTATGATATTGATTCAACTTCAGGGTGATTCTATACTGATTTATGAGTACAAATAAAACTTCTTACATCGTAATTCATTCCAGTTTGATTAGAATCAAAAAGAAATTGTCAAATCTCCAAACAGGGTAAACTAGAATCACTTCGGATAAAAGTGGGATAACTTCTTCATTATAACTCCTATGATCTTGATTAAAATTCAGGGTGATTCTAAACTGATTTATGAGTCCAAATCAAGCTTCTTACATCGTGATTCATTCTGGTTTTATTTGTATCAAGACTAAATTGTCAAATCTCCAAACATGGTAAACTGGAATCACTTCGGATAAAAGTGGAATAACATTTTCATCATAAGTCCAATGATATTGATTCAACTTCAGGATGATTCTGCACTGATTGACGAGTCCAAATCAAGCTTCTTACATCATGATTCATTCTAGTTTTATTAGTATCAAGAAGAAATTGCCAAATCTCCAAACAGGGCAAACTGGGATCACTTCGGTTAAAAGTGGGATAACTTCTTCATCATAACTCCAATGATATTGATTCAACTTCAGTATGATTCTACACTGATTTATGAGTCCAAATCAAGCTTCTTACATCTTGATTCATTCTGGTTTGATTAGAATCAAGAAGAAATTGTCAAATCTCCAAACAGGGTAAACTGGAGTCACTTCGGTTAAAAGTGGGATAACTTCTTCATTATAACTCCTATGATCTTGATTAAAATTCATGGTGATTCTAAACTGATTTATGATTCCAAATCAAGCTTCTTACATCGTGATTCATTCTGGTTTTATTTGTATCAAGACTAAATTGCCAAATCTCCAAACATGGCAAACTGGAATCACTTCGGTTAAAAGTGGGATAACTTCTTCATCATAACTCCTATGATATTGATTCAACTTCTGGGTGATTCTACACTGATTTATGAGTACAAATAAAGCTTCTTACATCCTGATTCATTCCGGTTTGATTAGAATAAAAAAGAAATTGTCAAATCTCCAAACAGGGTAAACTGGAATCACTTCGGATAAAAGTGGAATAACATCTTCATCATAAGTCCAATGATATTGATTCAACTCCAGGATGATTCTGCACTGATTGACGAGTCCAAATCAAGCTTCTTACATCGTGATTCACTCTGGTTTTATTTGTATCAAGAAGAAATTGCCATATCTCCAAACAGGGTAAACTGGAATCACTTCGGTTAAAAGTGGGATAACTTCTCCATCATAACTCCTATGATCTTGATTCAACTTCAGGGTGATTATACATTGATTAATGAGTCCAAATCAAGCTTCTTACATCGTGATTCATTCTCGTTTTATTAGTATCAAGAAGAAATTGCCAAATCTCCAAACAGGGTAAACTGGATTAACTTCGGTTAAAAGTGGGATAACTTCTTCATCATAACTCCTATGATCTTGATTCAACTTCAGGGTGATTATACAGTGATTAATGAGTCCAAATAAAGCTTCTTACATCGTGATTCATTCTGGTTTTATTAGTATCAAGATTAAATTGCCAAATCTCCAAACAGGACAAACTGGAAACACTTCGGTTAAATGTAGGATAACTTCTTCATCATAACTCCTATGATCATGATTATACTTCAGGGTGATTCTACACAGATTTATGAGTCCAAATCAAGCTTCTTACATCGTGATTCATTCTAGTTTTATTAGTATCAAGAAGAAATTGTCAAATCTCAAAACAGGGCAAACTGGGATCACTTCGGTTAAAAGTGGGATAACTTCTTCATCATAACTCCAATGATATTGATTCAACTTCAGTATGATTCTACACAGATTTATGACTCCAAATCAAGCTTCTTACATCTTGATTCATGCTGGTTTAATTAGAATCAAGAAGAAATTGCCAAATCTCCAAACACGGTAAACTGGAGTCACTTCGGTTAAAAGTGGGATAACTTCTTCATTACAACTCCTATGGTCTTGATTAAAATTCAGGGTGATTCTAAACTGATTTATGACTCCAAATCAAGCTCCTGTCGTGGTGGAGCCCCAGTTTATTCAAGGTTCGCTGATTGTCAGTCCCAGAACTTGGTTAGCTCGATGGTGAACGCTCTGCCAGGCGTTGTAATAGAGGCTGTCAAAGTCATCCCACTCCTCAATTACACCGCTCCTCGAGGATCAGGATAGTCCTCGAATGTAGCAAGCATAGCCTCCTCCTCTTTGGGTGAGGGGTCTCGGCATGGAGGACCCCGTGGTGGAGCGTTGGGACCACCAACCTCGTAACGTGCCTTAGTTCTCCTCTCGTCCATCTGCATAAAATGAAATAAAGCACAAATCAGAATCGATGTTGAAGTGAAAGAAGCAACCGTCGATCGATGGTATCGCATGGTCATCGATCGACAGGACCTAATGGTCGTCGGTGGATGTCGACTCATGGGCATCGATCGACACTGTGTCGCGGATCAGTGTTCACAAGATCGAAAAATAATCAACTCAAATCGTTCAGAGCATGTGTAAAGATGATGGATAGTCCCTAATATAGTACTCTAGCACCCTAAATCGTCCTACATTCCAAGTTAAGCTACCAAAAATTTGATTTTTCTTCAAACCCTAAAAATTTCCCTAAACTAAGAGATTTGGAAAACATACTTTGAAAATTAAAGTGATTTAAAGAGTTGAACAGGTTGGGAGGTTAGAAATCGTGTGGCTTAGGCTCAAAAACGAGCAAAATCGGCCAAAATTTTGGAGAGAAATCGGGTGTAGAACTCGTCTGTTTTTTTGGCGGTCTGGAGAAAAGTGTTTAAAGAATCGGGGTCGCGTCGAGTTAACCTACTCAACGCACCGACCGTCTCATCGACGGTCCCTATAGGGGCATCGATCGATGGTCTGGTCGAATGACACTCCTATGTTAAGTTTAGATTTTTGCAATTGAATAAATATAGATAATTATTATAAATTAGTTTTTAATTAATTAATTATTGTTAATATATATACTATAATTATTCTTATTTTGGGTTTTGTGTTTTTATCATTATTTGTGTTATATATATATATATATATTATATATATTATTAGTAATTTAGTGGGTTGTCTCCCCACTCAAGCGCTTGTTTAAAGTCGTTAGCTTGACGAGAAATGGGCTTATCAGTCGGGAATAGGCACCTCCAGACGTGGTCTTGGTTCGCAGGATTTCAACTCTAGCCCAATAGTGTTTCACTCGCTGCCCATTCACCATGAAATCTTCTTCTTTAGGATTAAATAGGACAACTGTCCCGTAAGGTGTAACTTCTTTGATGGTGAAGGGTTCGGACCAACGGGAACATCATTTTCCAGAAAATAGAGTTAATCGAGAATTGTAAAGGAGTACTTGATCGTTTGGTTCAAAATGCCGTGAAATAAATTTCTTGTCATGATAGGCTTTTGTTCTTTCCTTGTACAATTTTGAGTTCTCGTAAGCGCGATATCTGATTTCGTCGAGTTCATTTAATTGAATTAATCTCTTTTCTGCTGCAAATTTAGCATCAAAGTTTATCTTTTTTATGGTCCATTCGGCTTTATGCCCTAGTTCTACAGGGAGATGGCAGTATTTTCCATAGATTAAGTGGAATGGGGTAGTTCCAAATGGTGTTTTAAACGCTGTTTGATATTCCCAATGTGCATCATCTAGTTTCAAAGACCAATCATTACGGGTTGATCCATCCGTCTTTTCCAGGATTTCTTTGATCTGACGGTTGGACACTTCTACTTGTCCGCTGGTCTGAGGATGATAAGGTGTGGCTACTCGATGGTGGACTCCATGTTTCTTGAGAAGTTTCTCGAACAATTTATTAATGAATTGGGTACCTCCATTGCTGATTACGATTTGCGGAACTCCAAATCTGGGAAAAATAATACTCTTGAAGAGTTTAACGAATACGGCAGCATCATTCTTCGGAGTCGCTATTGCTTCTATCCATTTAGAGACATAGTCTACAGCGACGAGTATGTATTTATTTCCGTGCGAAGAAGGGAAAGGGCCCATGAAATCGCTGCCACAACAATCAAATACTTCAACTTTGAGTATGAAATTTTGCTCCTTCTCGTTTCTCTTGCTACTTTTTTCCTCTTCTTTGGCAGAAATCGCATTTTGTAGGATTTTTGACACTGTCTTAAAAGTAGCAAAATGTCTGGCGTAATCGGATCCGTGACAATGGTATAAAATTTCTAGAGTTTCGCTTTCGGCAAAACATCATCGATATATGCCATCAGAAAAGTGTTTGTAAAGATAAGGTTCGTCCCACCGATATCTCCGGATTTCTCTCAAGAATTTCTTTTTATGATATCATGTGAAAGGTACGGGTTCTACTTCGGCCGCAAGATAGTTTACTATATCTGCATACCAAGTTCTATCAGTGGTGTTTAGTGCACATACCTCCCGACTCGAACTTTCGTTTCCTGGAGAATCATCATATAGGGTCGAGGGATTACAACTGACGTTGATAGCCAGTGGAATAATAACTTCATCGTCTTTTTCAAATGCATTGTCGATCGACGGGGATGGAAAAGATCAGTTGATGCTCTATGGCTAGAATTGTTCGATGGTTGAGGTGTCTCGTCGATAGATTCCGCTTCATGCGTCGAACTAACACTACCGACGAAAGTCAATTTGGCTGAGTAGACATTTTCTGTGGGTAAGAAATCATCTATAAGAATGTCGCTGTCTACTCTAATTCGTGATAAGTGATCTGCGACTCCATTCTCTACTTCTTTCTTATCTTTGACTTCTATGTCGAATTCTTGGAGAAGAGAATCCATTGTAAAATTCTCGGCTTACTGTACTTTTTGTTCATTAAGTATTTCAGTGCCGCATGGTCGGTGTGAACTACTACTTTCGAACCGACTAGATAGGATAAGAATTTTTTGAAGGCGAATACTACGGCCAATAATTCTTTTTCCGTTGTCGCTACAATTACGTTGCGCATCGTCTAGAGTTCTGCTAGTGTAGTATATAGCGTGCAACTTTTTATCTCTCTTTTGTCCAAGTACCGCACCTACAGCAAAATCGCTGGCGTCGCACATAATTTCGAATGGCAGATCCCAGTATGGGGCTTGGACGATAGGGGCGGATACGACCGTTGATTTGATTTTTTCAAAAGCCTTGAGACATTCGGGCAAAAAATCAAATTTCACCTCTTTAAATAGAAGTGCAGCAAGGGGTCTAGCGATCTTGCTAAAATCTTTTATGAAGCGCCTATAAAATCAAGCATGTGCTAGGAAGCTTCTAACCTCTTTTACATTAGTGGGTGGCGGCAGTTTTGTCATTACGTCAATCTTTGCTTTGTCCACCTCAATCCTGGCTGCTGAGACTTTGTGTCCCAGGACAATTTTGATGTTAACCATGAAATGGCATTTTTCCCAGTTCAAAACTAGATTTTCTCTTCGCACCTAGCTAACACCTTACACAGGTTATCGAGACAGGATTTGAATTTTGGACCTTAGACTGAGAAGTCATCCATGAAAACCTCTATGAAGTCCTCGATCATATCGGTGAATATTGACATCATGCATCGTTAAAAAGTTTGCAGGGGTGTTAATGAGTCCAAATGGCATCCTGCGATATGTGAATGTTCCATAGGGACACGTGAATGTGGTCTTTTCTTGGTCATCCAGATGTATGGGGATCTGGAAGAATCCGGAATACCCATCGAGAAAACAATAGTATTCGTGGCTTGCGAGAATTCTAAAATCTGATCGATAAAGGGTAAAGGGAAATGATCCTTTCGTGTGGCAGCATTTAGTTTTCTGTAATCGATACACATTATGTGTCCAGTGACAAGTCTAGTAGGGATCAATTCATTTTTGTCATTCTTTACCACGGTAATTCCTCCTTTCTTTGGGACAACATGAACCAGGCTGACCCAGTTGGTGTCTGAGATCGGATAAATGACGCCTGTTTATAGAAGTTTCATGATTTCTTTCTTAACTACTTCCTTAAGACTAGGATTCAATCTTCTCTGATGTTCGATGGAAGATTTGGATTCATCATCGAGGTGTATCCTATGCATGCATAAAGCGGGGGAAATTCCAGAGATGTCATCTAACGAATAACCTAAAGCCTTGCGGTGCTTCCGAAGTTTATTCAGCAACAGTTCTTGTTATCCGCAACTTAAGTTTGCGTTTATGATGACAGGATGGGAATTTTCGTAAAGGAAAGCATATTTAAGACCGGCTGGAAGTGGTTTGAGCTCGATTTTGGGTCATTTTTCTTTGCTCCAGTCGTCGGTCGCAGTACGCTGTCGATCGATGGCGACATTGGGGTGTCGATCGACAGGGATTGATGGATCGATTTTGTCAAGATCGACACTGATGGTTTCTTTTGTGGGGTCCATTAACCTTGCATACTCTTCAGTGCGATCTTATAACGCAGAAATGTCGCTGTAAGGAGATGTGCTTGCCTTTTGTAGAGGTTTGTTAAAACATATGTCTGTTAATGAGCGTTCTTCTAGATCGGAGAGGTAATCGATACGATAGGTTTGACCGTTGATCAGAGGTTATTTTACAATCTTTTCCATGTCAAAGACAATCGGTATCTTCCCTATGTTGGGTCATATACGTCCTTCTCTGACATCAATGATTTGCCCAACAATAGTCAGGAAAGGTCTTCCTAAGATAATGGGATTTTGAGGTTCTCGCTCGTATTTTAGCACTATGAAATCTGCAGGTATATCTCAGTTATGAATACGTACGGGTACGTCTTCAAGTACACCTTCCAGAATTCAAGTGGATCTATCAGCTAAAACGAGTGTGACCCTGGTAGATTGAAACTGTGTTAGACCAAGAGCGACTACGACGGAATAAGGCATCATGTTGACACTAGAGCCTAAATCGCAGAGGGATTTTTGAAATCTCTCATCGCTAATAGTGCAGTCATAAACGAAACTACTAGGATCATGGAGTTTAATTGGAGTTTTCCCTTGAATAATTTGGCTCATCTCTTCAGACACCATCATCATGCAGTTTTCGATTCATGGAATCCTCCTGATGCTGCATCTTTCACGTATTGCTTAATAGTTGGCGAGATGTGAATAGCATCGCTTAGTGGCATCTCAATGTTTACTTTGTCAAACGCTTTCTTGCATTATTGCTTTTTCTAGCTGCTTCTTCTTCTGCTTAGCGTTCTTTGACGGAAAAGGTTTTCGCTTGATAGATCTTTGTCTTAACTTTTTCGGCTGATTCTGGATCGGAGCGTCGATTGATTCTTTCTTCATGACGGCGATTGATTTTCGGAAAGGGTTGTCGATCGATGTCTCCCTCGTCTATGTTATTTCCCTTAGGTTCGATAATCGATTCTTCAAAGTCTTCATTTTGGTCTAATGCTCCAATTTCAGGAAGGATTTCAGGATTTTTTTCGTAAATTTTGAGCGGGATGGGGTGCGATTTTGTTTTTCATCTGTCGAGATTTTCTCGAATTCATCGATGGTGATGCTCTCTTTAATGTCAAGGGTAAGTTGTCAACGGTTTCGTAAATCTAAGACACTGCAATGGCTCCTGTGGTTAGCATCTGTTTTACCAGGTAAGAATCTGTCCTCTCTCCTTATGGATATAGCATTTCTCTCCACTTGGTTGTCGATTCTCTTAATATGTTCGCTCAGAGTGTCAAATTTTCCTGTCATCTCTGAGTATATTAGATCTAATTTTTCATTGAGGTCGGCAGCTATTCTACGGTTCAGTGAAGATGTGGTTCATTTTTGACTTTGAACTTCTTTCGTCTCTATTCACAGTGGTGCCATAGTTTCTCGTGAAATTGCTAGCGCTTTTCCTAAATCGTTGATCGTTCAGGCTCATAATATCATAAAACTTAACTAGTTTTTCGAATTTGGAAGGGGCAGAATTGTTCTCACTGCAGTGTTGAGATAAGGTATCTCCGTGCAGAAGGGTTGCAACTGATGCCAGAGTTTTTCTAACTCGGATTGAGTGTTTCTCCTTTGCGAACAATGGTGGTTCCTCCTTTTCAGTGTCTCTTTTTTCGAAAGCTCTACCTAAGGCTATATTTTCTATCAATCTTTTAGTGCTTGCAGTGTTTCGGGTGCCAAAGCTCCCTTCGCTGGCTGTATCAAGGATGGTTTGATAATCTAGGTTTAGTCCTCTACAGAAAGTTTTGATGAGTTGGTGTTCTAAGAATCCATGGTGTGGACACGAAAGTTGGTAGCTTTTAAACCTCGTCCATGAATTTTTAAAGGATTCGCAGCTACCTTGAACAAAAGTGGAAATTTCCTTTCTTGCTTCCCAGTATCTCTCCTCATCAAAGAAGTGGTTGATGAAGGCGCTTCTTAGATCTGTCCAACAAGTCAGGGATCCTGGTGGTAGCTGATTTAGCCACCTCCTGGCGTCACCTTCTAGGGAGAAAGGAAAAAGTTTGCAGCGACTGAAATCGTCGTTCACCATGTCTTCTAGCATCTCGATGTGATCGTTTGGGTGTTCAGTGGAAAAAAACATTGAACTGGTTTTTTGCGCCATAATTAGGAAATCGATATCAAGTTCAGAACTTCCAGCATGGTTATCGGATAATCGATTCGCAGACCTGTTGGAATAGGTTCTGCTGGGATTTATGTATTCGAGCATTGGCAATTCATGTTTTACCTCATTCTTTGGAGATTTAATGATTTGATTGGAGATTTTAGCTCCTTGATAATTAATTAGTTGGCTTGCTTCGTTTGCTTTTATTGTTCATTGGTTCTATCAAGGCTACTTTCTTATTATGAGAATCAGTAAAGGTGTACGTACCTGCTTCCGGCTGATCGGTATCGATCGATGGCAATGGAAGGTTGTCGCCCGACAACAGTAGACTAACGTCGATCGATTCCAGATGAGCTCCGTCGATTGATGGTTGTTGTCCAGAATCCATATTCTCTCCTTTAAGTTCATGTGTCATAAGGTTTAGGGAAAGAATAATTTAGCAAACAGTAAAGTAAAAATCTAGACAATATTCTAAAAGAAATATAATGGCAATAAGAAGAATCCCTGAAAACGGCGCCAAATTTGATGTGGGGTTTT
The DNA here is from genome assembly GCA_905132885.1 of Moricandia moricandioides. Lineage (NCBI taxonomy): Eukaryota > Viridiplantae > Streptophyta > Magnoliopsida > Brassicales > Brassicaceae > Moricandia > Moricandia moricandioides. The sequence goes on along the minus strand of CAJHQQ010001432.1, from coordinate 71,518 downwards.
ATTTCACTTTCAAATTAACCATATATTCCCACTTTACTCTCTCAAATAAGAGGTTCAGTGTAATACTTAGGGATTGAATCCACAGAGACTCTAAGATTGCACAATAGATTTATTGTTTTTGAATTAAAGCTAGATGAATTATTTCAACAACAATAAAAGCGATTTTAAGTTTGATTTGGTTTATAAGGAATTTAAATTTAGAGATTAGACTTAGGGGAAATTCTTAAGTAGGTTTAGATAATGCAAACTAATCGATTGCGAGGGTTTTATTAAGCATCGTTCTGAATTCAAACCTCAGGGTCTAGGAGATCACTCTCGCGCATCTCGGCTGAGTGTCGATCAATGGCAGTAATATGGCATCGATCGATGCTCATTCTAAACAGTATTGGTTTTGCGATCTAATTATTTCTCTAAACTTCTAGTTTAACTCTCCTTTGTTACTAGTTATTTAGATTGTTTAAGATAGATTTCAGGTTATAACCATGCCCTCGCTTGCGCAATAGAACCCTAACTTCTAAGATTGAAGTGATCAAATTCAACTTAGCATTAAGTGAAACTTAAACAACGTTCAGTTGTAGCACTTCCATACATTTGTTTAATCATCCAATGTTGTTGTTGATAGGGAAGTAGATTGCATCAATATTTTTGTAGATCTCGTCAAATATCCTCTCATGTGATGTAGAAATGTCAACTATGATCTCCTCAACATGATCTCTCATGTATTTCTCGGGTTCTGGCGGATAAGGAGGTTTAGGATGGACTCCAGCCATTTGAAAACATCCCTCATATTGTGGTAGACTCAGGTAATGTCCTCCCAAACTATATGTCATCTCAAGTATTTCTTCTATGTCTTCCTGTCAAACATTGATGATCCTTCCATCCATAGCATGTGCATTTACGTCTTCATCTATGTAAACCCTACACTCATTTTGTAAAGTTAATGTTCTTTCTTCCTTTGTAAATTTGTTACTTGCATTTGTCAGCCTTCTTCTACATGTTCTCCTTTTCAGTTTGATGAAGTGATTGGTCCCAGTATTTACCAATTTCAGACCATATTATTGGCCTTATTTGGAGTTTATTATATGTGTCTAGGATGTGTTTTAGAGTTTTTTCAGGTCCTACTACATTTTTGAGAATTGTAGAGATTATGAGGCTTTCTATAGCTCAGAAAGAGAGGAACCCCGTACATGATCAAATTCAGCAAAGTACGAGTTGAGACAGAGTATTGCGTCGATCGACGACACACTCTCGCCGTCGTTTGACGACACAATCTCGCCATCGATCGATGCTTGACGCGCAGAAGCCCAACTCACAAAGTAGCCAACTTGAAGCCCTAGTCACAAAAATTAAAAGATTTCCCCTAAACGTGTTTTGCTTAATTTATATGGTCTTTGCTACTGTTTTCTACAAAGAACGACTTTTTGCAAGCTTTCATACTTTTCATAACAAACAAAATACCTTAGGGTTTTGGGGAGAAGATCAAGACTTCTTCAAGATTTGTATTGGAACCCCACTTTCTATCCATATTCTTTATCTTATGCATTATTTCATGTTTGTGATTATGTTCTGCTTAGCTATGTTTGAGTAGTCACCTTTCTAGATTTAGGGTCATTGAAAGTTTTGGTGAATTAGCCACACAATAGAATTTCTAGGGTGATTTTTAGATCTATCAATAGAATCGTCCTTATTGCTTTTTTCTAGAGTAGCTAACTAGAACACTGATCTTATGATAACTAAAAACTGCGAGAGTAGGATCATTACCTAAATAAATCATGTTAAGTTTAAATTACTAGGGAAAATCGAGAGAATGGTCTAGTGATTCTAAGTGAACTAATCTTTTCTGATCGATTAATGCTTAAATAAGAAAGTCGTCGGTCGATGATGTTTGCATACCATCGATCGACGGTCATTCTGAGTTTGCACACAAAATTTGTAAACTCTGAGCTTAGCCATAGGATAGATATAACTTACTAAGAATGTTCAATCATCTAAGGGAGAAGATGAAGAAGAATGTCAAGTTGAAGAAGAGAAGCGACCTTGAGAAGTTTGTGGTCCCCTGCAACATCAAGGGACATGACTACACTTATGCACTCTGCGACACCGGTTTTTCAATAAGCATTATGCCAATAAGCATGGTATAGGTGCTAAGCTTAAAAGTGAATCTTTCTATTGATTCATTCACTTTTGTAGATTGCTCTAAGGAGAATTGAGGAGGCATAGTAAAAGATCTCCAAGTGCAAATCACAGATGCCCTAATTCATGTAAACCTTCATGGCTTGGACGTCCAAGTGGATCAGAATTCATCCATGCTACTTGGAAGATCTTTCATGGCCACGGTAGGATCAATATGCGACATGAAGACAAACATGTTGTATATATTGATCAAAATAACTACTATGATCTTGTTCAAACTAGAACCAACACTGCTCTCATTTATTTGGTTCAGGAACCAAGAATTGTGGCCACGTGTTTCTGCAACTTTGAGCTAAAAGAGGAGTCGGATGATGGAGCATCGATTGACACCCAGCCCATACAATCGGTCGACGAAGACAACATACAGTCGATCGACACCCACCCTTCAGCATCGATCGATACTCATCACCAAGAGGAGTCCAAGGGAGCTACCACAGCATAACACAATGCATATTATGGTTATCTCAGACCAGATGAGTTCGGAATTATAAGGGATCCAGAAGGATGTGAACAAGCAATGGATGGACGAATTCTCAAAGTATTCAAAATAAAATTAATTAAAAATATGTGTTTTGATATAATTAATGCTTACCATCTTGACAATTATCTTAGAGACATGAATCTTATATTCTTTTGTGTTGCACATACCCAACATACTAACTTTTGAATACGAGAATGTGAGACATGTATTTGTGGTAACCGAAATTCGTAGTGTCAATTTTAGTGAAAGGAGGAAAGCAAAAAAACTCTAATTTCCTTGAAGTCCGGATTCTCTGCAAGAACCAACGACAAGTAATCGGATAAACGCATAACAATATGAAAAGATGACAAAACGAATTAAGAAAAGTTTGATCTTTATTTCAAATTCACGTAAGAGCATAGCGATTTTTACAACAAATTGTAAAAGCTTCAGCCACAAGAGCTGTAAGAGAGTTTTGTAGTTCTACCCACCTAAAACCTTAAACCTAGTTGAGTCGCAGCTCAATAACAAAATGTTTTGTTGATTTCGGACTGAACCTTATGAAGGCTGCCTACGTACCCCTTTCAAGGATCAAGCCGAACGTAGTTCAATTAAAAGAGTGGAACAAGAGATCAAACTGCCTATGTGAGTTCGTCTAGTAATTGAGTGCTAGTCATAGAAACCAAGCTTGTTGAGAGCATAGCTAAGGTTTCTAAGTGCAAAGAGTTCTAAGATTCTAAAATAAATGTCCCCTCTGCTCCTCGCCTTGATCTTCGTTATATACACCTCCAAGGTCGGCCCTCTTTCCTTTTCCTCCCTTGATTTGAGTTTATCTCTTGCCAATATCTTTCCTTATCTTCTCGACCTCCAAGCTTATCTCGGAAACTTTTCATTTATCTTCTTTTTCCATTTTCCTTATTCCGGTCGAGTAAACCGTCATTGAATGTGGGCCTATTCTCGAATTAAATCATAAGTGTGCTTTTAACGTGTTTTAGGCAGTTTCAAGCCGTTTTACGACTTACGCATTTTTACGATTATTCACAGAAAAATCATCGATTTATCCGAAATCTGTTTTTGTATTGTTGGTCCTATCAACCTAGCCATATATGGAAAAAGTGGTGTTAAGCTAACCATTATCATCTTGACGATTGATTTGAATTTTTATGTGAAAACAAATCTTACTTGTTTTTATCGTAAAATCTCAACAGAAACTCCGATTGAGAGAAAACAAAAAACATTTCGGTAGAGATTCAGAGGAGAACGCAAAGAAGGATCTAAGCGCGAGTAGGAGACCATGAGGTCGAGTAGAGTATCATGAGGGCAAGTAAGATAGCCAAGAGGGCGAGTAGAGTACCATGAGGGTGAGTAGAGGACCATGAGGCCGAGTAGAGGACCATGAGGGTGGGTATGACTGGTCCAGGGAGTTAGAGGGTGATGAGATTTGTTAACGGTCTAGTCGACTATGGGAGACAAAACGTTTGTACGCGTCTAGTCGCCCATGGGAGACAAGACGTTTGTACGCGTCTAGTCGCCCATGGGAGACAAGACGTTTGTACGCGTCTAGTCGCCCATGGGCGACTAGACTTTGTTAAGGGTATAGTCACCCGTGGGCGACTAAACGTTACACGCGGCTAGTCGCCCATGGGTGACTAGATTTGGAAGCGACACGATTGTTTCTACGCTTGTACATCTTGATCCGTTAGTCGGGACGAGATAGGCAGGGCGATGAGAAGTTTGGGTGCGATGGTTTCTTGTTTTCTTTCTTACTTGAAAGAGAGACAACGTTTCTGCGGTAACTTTTATATATCGATTCCATCGTGGCCGTTTTTGTCCCCAACAAGAAAACATTGTTTCGTAAAAAATTTCATTTCTCGCAAGAACGTTTTCCGATCATTTCATCTTTGGATAGAAATTCATTTATTCCTTGTCCGGGATGAAATATACGAAGTCTGTTCTTGTATCCTTAAGCAACGAGGTTTGGCTTATGCCGTATAGTTTCTCAGACATTTTCAACTTATATTTGCTTACTACACAATTTACTGGAGGATTTCAGCCGTCAATTTTGCCATAACCGATTATGACCCCAACTGTATTGTGTTCTAGTTCGTTGCACATTGTTTCACCAAGAAAAACTGTCAACTTGGCCTTCGATTGTTTTCTCTCGCCAATGCTTGTTAAAAGGGAATATGGTATGATTCTTTCTTTCTTTTTCTCTGAATGAATGTATTATTGTTTCTATTTCATTTATAATTAGGGGTGTTTTTGATTGTGTTTTATAAGGAGTTATAAAGATTTGAGAGTTACAATGAGTGTAGTGTTATTAAATTAAGACTGTTTTAAACTTTGTTAAACTCTGATATTATTGGTTTATAGATTTGTAACAAGTACTTATAAGTTTATAAAAGTATTGGATTCATTATTTTACAAAATCAGTAAAAGTCTTGTGTTATTCAACAAAAATAAAAATAAATGATTTTTCCATTGTTTTGAAATATGTTCTTATTAGTTTATGATTCTACATAATTTTCTTTATAAAATCTACTAAGAAAAGTACCGCAAGTTAATTATCTATTGTCAAAGTCTTTTCTAAAAATTAAATGAGATATAATTAAATAATGGGAAGTTGACTCAAACAGCACACATTTTAGGACTTATGATCAGAATCATGCAAAACTTTTTTTATTACTGTCATTTTTTAAATACCCAGCGTGCTCTTTTATTACGTTGTGACAAAAAATGTATTTACAAGAATGCCATCATTTTTAATGCCACGTAAGCAGAAAACCGGCGCCACGTAGGAAATCTCTGAGGTGGATTAATGAACTGCGTTACGGCTGAGTAATGGTTACGTTACGACTGAGTTAAACAACGAGGCTGACTTATGAGAAAATGGTTGACTTACAAACCTAAGTCAGCCGTTATTGACGACTGACTTATAGAAATCAGGCTGATTTATGGAAAAATGACTAACTTACGTACACAGTTACGACTGACTTATACATCGCAGGGTGATTTTTCGAAAATTCGACTGAGTTGTAGTTAAGACGCGGCTGAGTTAATGATTATCGGCTGGCTGAGTTTTTAAAATAACAACTGACTTATGTGAGGTTATTACGGCTAATTTATCTTTAGTCAGCCATAATAGGCTGGATAACATTAAACTCATCTTAATTACGGATGACTTATTAGCGAAAGATTAACTGCTAAAATAGCATTAATTTGACGATAAGGCTGAATTAATATTTTGCTTCCATATTAGGCGGATTTATTAGCGGAAGATTAATTACTTAAATAGCATTCACGTTTCATCTGACTTACGTTGTACTTGATGGTTGATTTTATAAGGCTTAGTTATGTGTTTATTAGGTGTCTGACTTATTAATTTTCCATGTCATCAGCTCTTCTTTGCCATGTCATTAGTAACGTTACAACAGTAAAATAAATGTTTATGGCGACGTTTCTTATTCTTCATTCTTCATCTTCTTTATCTATCTTTTTCATCTTGTTTCTCATCTTTTTCTGAAATCTTATGGATCTTGTAATCATTGTTTCTGGTAAGTGGATTAAGAAAAACAGATATGTATTCAACACCGACAGTAGAGAGTGTAGATCTGCATATAAATGAGGAAACAACACACGAGGAACTCGCAAAGTCGATACTCGACGATTACGGATTAAATGAGTCGAGGCATCAGATTCAGCTGAACTACATGTTCTTGAATAAAGCATTGAAAACAATGGTGCACAACACTCAACAAGTTTACGTCTCCAATAGTCGACAATTGCGGGGTTTTCCCAGCCTAAGGAAAATCGATCAGCTACGTCTTTGTGTGGAGATTACGGAGAACAAGGATGGGGAAATCAGTCAGAATGACGGATCGAGAGAGAAAAGTAAAAGGTTATTTAGTTTTAGCTCTGAAGCAGAAGTCTCAGAAGTTGAATCTAGATACGAAGAATCCGACGATGGTTTCAGTTTGGAGGAGAATCTCGAAGACAGTGAGAATGACTGCTCTAGTAAAGTGGAAGGAGAAAAACACAAAGTAGGCAGAGAAGAAGATGAAGTAGGCGAAGAAGATGATGAATTCGAAAGCCGATTTGATATGCTCGATGACTCGGATGGTGCGTCATCTGAAGATGATAACTTCAGCTCATACGGTGAGTCTCCAACACAAAACAAAAATTCACCGACGCTACCTCCTAAGAAGAGATCGCAGAACTTGTCGATGAGCAGATCTAAAAGGAATCCGGAGGTTCTAAGGTTGGATATGTCTTCTCTAAACCTTGCGGTAGGTCAACGATACGAGAGTAAAGCCGATTTGGAGAGAGTACTGAAACTTTTTACAGTGAGGGATCAATTTGATTTTGATGTAGACGTATCCAATTCGGATACACTCATTGTTTCATGTTGGATTGATGGATGTCTCCAGAGAGTTCGTGCTTCTTCACAAGGGGATTCCCCGGCATTTTAATCGATCTCGAAAAGCAACACCAGATATTTTAGGAGAGTTGTACAGGGACTTTCTCGGTGACGTTGGTCCGTCCGTTCGACCTAAGAGTGTCGGAATATCTATCAATAAGCATTTTGTTGTAAAGGTAATTAAAAATTATAGCTGAGTTATTTAAACGATTAGGTTGGGTATATTAAAGACACGGCTGAGTTATCTGTGATGATACGGCTGAGTTATCTGTAACAATACGGCTGGGCTGGGTTATCCGTAACGCTACGGTTAAGTTATTTAAACGAGTTAGCTGGGTTATATTACAGATCCGGATGAGTTATATTAACATTGCATCTGACTTAATTCTACGATGTGACTGACGTATTTGTATCGTTTTTCATGTGGACAGATGAATTATTGGAAATCATATCGAACGCTGAGATATGCAAGAGAAATCGATGAGGTAACTCCAGAGAGTGGTTTTGAAAACTTTCCTTCTTACTTATACATGATAAGAAGGGAAAATCCGGCTACAATTACGCGTCTTCAAATCGATGAGTTTGGAAGATTCATGTATGTGTTCCTTGTGTTTGGTGCGAGCATAAATGGGTTTCCTTTCATGCGCAAAGTTGTGATTGTCGACGGTACGTTTCTTAATGGTAAATACAAAGGGACGCTTCTCACAGCACTAGGTCAGGACAGTAACTTTCAGATTTTTCCAATAGCGTTCGGTGTGGTTGAAACTGAAAATGATGACTCGTGGCACTGGTTTTTTACGCAACTAAAAGTTTTGATTCCTAACGACGAGGGTCTTGCAATTATCTTGGATAGGCATAACTCTATAGGGAAAGCAAATGGAAATGTGTATCCATTGGCTTCTAGGAAATCTGCACCTACCATTTACATAAGAACATTTTGGGACGGTACAAAGGAAAAGATCTATTTCGTCTGGTGAAGAAAGCAACAAGATGTTTTAATATGCGTGACTTGACTGCAATGTTCGAGCAGATTGAATCGATTAATCCTGAGCTTCATGGCTACCTCCAAAGAGCTGATGTCTGATGTCTGACTGTGTGTCCGTGTTCATTTCCCGGGCGAAAGGTACAATTTGATGACTACGAACATAGCGGAATCAATGACCAGAGCACTGTCAAATGCTAGACTCTTAAAATTCTCAAAATATTAGAATCGATACGGGTAATGATGACCAGATGGTTTGGTGACCGGAGAGAGGATGCTAAATCACAGCCAACCACCCTTATGTGTGGCGTTGAGAAACTACTACATGTAAGTCAGTCGTAACAGTCCATAAGTCAGTCGTAAAAGTTCATAAACCATGTGTAAAAGTTCACAAGTCAGCCGTAACGTTTTTTATTATGTATTTGATAATAGGGTCGTGTTACTGCCGCCAGACTGTTGACGGTACAAAGGATTGATGGTCATCACACTAGAGTTACAAATAGATCTTCTTGGGATTCTTTGCATGTTGTTAAACTGGAAGGGAGAAAGTGCACATGCAGGCGTTTCTAACACAAGAAATTACCATGTGTGCATGCAATTGCAGCGGCCGAGTACCGGAATGTTTGTCGTATATCTTTGTGCAGTCCTTACTATTACAGCGCTTATTTGGTGAGCGAATATGCTGAATCGGTCATGCCGGTTGATTCAGCGCAAGAAGTTCCAGAAAACGTGGCTAACCAACCATGCTTGCCCCCGTTTATTCGTCAACAACCAGGAAGGCCTTAGAAAAATAGAATGAAATCTGCTTTAGAAGTTCCACTTGATAAAAAACGTCCTAGGAAAGAACACACATGTTCTCGTTGTAGACAGAGTGGGCATAATGTGAGAACTTGTCTGATGTAAAAGTATTGTATGGATTTTAATGTTTTTTTTGTTTGATGGCTGAGGTACGTTTTGTTTATGACTGAGTAACGGATTTTAATATTTTTTTGTTTCACGGCTGAGTTACAGATAAGGTAAATTACGGCTGGGTGATAGAAGGACTCAACTAATTTTGAAATATGTAACTCATTTAAAATTCCCGTCCAAAATATGAAATGTTGCGATTTAATTTACCTTTCACGGCTGAGTTACAGATAAGGTAAATTACGGCTGTGTTTTAGAAGGACTCGACTAATTTTGAAATACGTAACTCAGTTAAATTCCCGCCCAAAATATGAAACGTCGCGATTTAATTTACTTTTCACGGCTGGGTTATAGATAAGGTAAATTACGGCTGGGTTTTAGAAGGACTCGACTAATTTTGAAATACGTAACTCAGTTAAAATTCCCGCCTAAAATATGAAACGTCACGATTTAATTTACTTTTCACGGGTGAGTTACAAATAAGGTAAATTACGGCTGGGTTTTAGAAGGACTCGACTAATTTTGAAATACGTAACGCCGTGAGTTAAAATCCCCGCCCAAAATATGAAACGTCACGATTTAATTTACTTTTCACGGCTGAGTTACAGATAAAGTAAATTACGGCTGGGTTTTAGAAGGACTCGACAAATTTTGAAATACGTAACGTCATGAGTTAAAATCTCCTCCCAAATCGCGATTTAATTTACTTTTCACGGCTGAGTTACAAGACACATTTTCAACTCCCTATTTATACACAATTTATCTCCAAATAAATTTGACATATCTCTATACCGACGAAAGTCTTATAAACTCACATATTTGAGAGAAAATGGAACGTTTCACGATTCTTGAAATGCCTGAAGAAATTCAAGCGTTAGTGGTAGAACGTGTAGCCGGTAACTCCTTCACAGATCTCTATAGTCTGAAAGCATCGTGCAAGGCGATGAAGGCCTTAACAGATCGGCGTAGGGTATACCATTTTTTTTATGTGTTATCCATTCCCTGGGAAGTCAATATGCCTCCTTCAATGTTGAAAACTTGATACCTGAGGGAAACCCAAGCACACTTTATATCAAGGGTGTACAGTTTTTCTTCACATTTAACCTTTAAGAAGGACTTGCTCTCATGAAGAGTGCAGCAAATGCAGGATATGATCGTGCCGTGTATACATACGCAATGACTCGGAAAATCTTATGGGATGATGAGGAGTATTTCGCTCTTTTTACAAGGAAATCAGCTAAAAGTATTGGGAAACTAGTGCGATCTGTAAAATAGGGATGGGGTTTGTGGCATGGTGACGAGTTTCCCGCAAGGAGGGACATATTCATTTCAACCGTTTTTCCATCGTTCTACAGTTGCCAATGTGTTCCTATTATGGACATAGATTGGGTCTTGTGGTTCATTGATCACAGTAAAGGTGCAACATGTGTAACCGCTGTTTCTGGATCAAAGAGGTGGGGTTGTTCTTCCGTGAGTTTGAACCGATGAGCGTGTTTAGGGACACAAGGGAGTGGTGAAGATGTATTAGGGTTTCGATGTATTATAGCAGACTAATGTATGAAATTTTTTTAATGTATGAAAATGTTTTAATTATGGCAGAGTTTTGGTTTAATTATGGTTGAGTTTTAATTTAATTATGGCTGAGTTTTGGTTTAATTATGGCTGAGTTTTAATTTAATTATGGCTGAGTTTCGGTTTAATTATACAACGTTACGGCTGACTAATAAAACCGTTATGGCTGAATTACATAAAACATAAAGGCTGACTTATGATACGGCTGAGTTATAAAAGAAAGAAGGTTGGGTTACATAATTTGACAGCTGAGTTATAATAGAGAGAAGGCTAAGTTATATAATCTGACGACTAAGTTATTGACAATCAAGGCTGAGTTATCACGGCTGAGTTATTGACAAGCACGACTGAGTTATATAACTTAACGACTGAGTTACATATTCAAAACAGCTGAGTAATTAACAATCAAGGCTGAGTTATACACAAGATAAACACGCCGCATTACATTCTAAAACCAAAATTATCAGGTCCAAACTCTTCAAACATATCAACGTTAGAAAGCCAAAGTCTATTTAGCATCCACTCAGGCTTCTCGCCACCATGCGCCCAAATCCTCTTCAACAAATTAAAATGTGTCCAAACTATCAAATTACACCTCGGATCCCATGTGTTTTTTCGCTACAAAAAAAAACAAAGATAACAAAATTTTGGTGTTTGACTTAACTCTAATATGGATACATAATCGGTACGGTCCTTACAACGAGTATAAGAAACCAACTTACCTTAAAATGATCGGGAATAAAGCGGTATGTCGGCCACTCATGAACCCATCCTTCTGCTAGAATCGACGGGATTGCCTGCGATAGATCACTTAAAAATCTAACCCACATCTTACTGTTTTGTCAAGCAAGGCACACGGAACAGGGTTTAGAACATGAAGGTTATCCCGATCTGCAGAGCTTAGTATAGCAATGACACTGCGCCCTAACCTTGTCGACTAATGAGGTACAACCGAGATAACGTATGTGATTGGACTAGGTTTGGATGAGATTAAGTTTGTATAGATAGTATGATATGGGAGATGGATGGTATAAGAAAATGGAAATATATATAGACAAATATAGAACATGAAAGGACGCGAGAATACGGAACACTATGATAGGTTTAGGGTTTAGACATATTCCACCCAGAATACGAAATGTCAAAACTAAGGACCACTTTACTGCTGAGTTATTATTAGTTGAGGTCTGACTTATTATTTAGGGTTTAGGGTTAATTATTTGGGGTTTTGAGTTAATTATTTAGGGCTTAGATTTTAGGATTTAGGATTTACTTAGTGTAGGTACCACTAGGAAAAATAATAAAGTACACAAATTCAGTTGTATGTGGTTTACTTTGTATGAATTAGACTCACATCTTATATTTACATTTAAGGTTTCTAAGTAGTTGTACGACAACATATACCTAAGATCATGATCGATTCTTAACATGTAAATTCAATAGAGTAGACACACTAATATGATTATATATTCACTTAAAATTGATAAGAGGAGCTTAAATTTAATTTTTAAACGTACTTCCTTTACTTTTTTGATTTTAGGGTATGTTTGAGATATGGCTGAGGTATGGCTGAGTTATATAAAGCGATAAGGCTGAGTTATCAAGCCAGCACAGCTGAGATATATAAACACTTTCTAATTTTAGGGTATGTTTGAGGTTTGGCTGAGTTACAAACCTAAGATACGGCTGAGATATATAAACGATGAAGCTGAGTTATATACACATACCATAATTTAAGCCAAATACAAAATAAAAGGTTCAACCGTTAAACATATTGTTTAGCAATCCCTATTTCCTACTTCATTGAATATCTCTGCTGCCATCTATCTTGACCCGTAAACCATGAATATTTGTATCGTTTATCCCATCAAAAGTTACACGAAGCACTAGACATTCGACAAACTTCAATGAATACCCCCCACCCCACCCACAATCGCCAATTTGGACGTTTTGTGGAATGTATTTGCCTCTCCTCCTTCGGAATGCAAACTGCTTATTGCTAGGTTTTCGGAGATTGGCAGGAATAACATCATTCAACAACACAGGGAACATTTGCGTAAGCGGCTTAAATGCATTAAGAATTGACTGCTCACTTTCGGGTGTTTCCAGTCCAATGATTGGATCGTAGCAATCAACCTTCTCCTTCAGCAGATCCACGTGAAACGCCACCCAATGATCACCTTTAACTTGAAGCACTCCGTACAAGTGATCCACATCTTCAAACCACTTCAAGTTTGTTTGAGCGTCTAAGGGAACCATACCGTTTACTAAGTCTTCATAACCATTGCCTTTGAATTTCGACATCTTTGGTTTTATCTTGAACTACTTGTAATCGTGAATCAATAAACAGAGGAACCAAAGGTCCATAAAGGCAATGCGCTTGGACCAGAATAGGCTGGGATCTCGCATGGACCTTCCAATGAGGAGTCTAATATACGAACCGACATGATATACAAAGAAGATTAAGCCAGTCATCAAATAATATTTAACTCAACGGTAAAGTATCGCAAGTCAGCCCCTTATAATATATAACTCAGCCACATAGAATATATAACTCAGCCGTAATGTAGACTTACATTATCAAACACCCATCCATATACTTTGTCTGGCCACGGTCTTTCAATGATGAGGATTCTGTAGAAGTCACACTCCTTGTCAGCTGTTAGTTTACCTCCTAGTTTTGTAAATGGAAGTTTCCTAACATGTTCCATAAGTTTATCCAATTTAGCCGGATCAACAGATGCTAGAGGATCATATATTGCTACTGAAGGTTCAAAATTCTTCCTCATGCAGGTCGTTCCATTGTCTCCAATGTAAGGAAAAACTCGTGCTGAAGGAGCACATGCTGGCATCACTGCACACCCATTTGGAGATAATTGAACATCTCTCTTTCGATAAAGCTTTATTTTTCCACGTCTAATGTTTTCCTCTTCCTCCACATCAGACTTCGGCAACATTTCGTTTTCTGACACCAACCATTCTTTGGTCACATCCGCAAGCTCACTATCATCTTCAATCTACTTCTTCCGCGGAACAGTTATTGTTATTACACCGTCAAGCGTTGTCCTTTTGGAGCAGGGGCCTCCTTCTTTAACTCAGCCGCCTTTCGCTTCTTTAACTCAGTCTCCTTCTTTTTAGCAGCAACTTCTTGCTTCTTTAACTCAGCCTGTTTTTTCTTTAACTCAGCCGCCTTCTTCTTCTTAGCAGCCGCCTCCTTATTTTGTAACTCAGCCGCCTCCTTCTTTTGTAAATAAGCCGCCTCCTTCTTTTGTAACTCACCCACATCCTTCGTTTTTACCTTATTTTCTTTTTGTTTTGGCTTTACGCTGCAGCCGCGTCCATGGTCTGGGGTCTTAGCAGGAGAAACAATAACGAAATCAACATCACTAGCACCAAACACGTCAACCAAATTTTTTTCACCTCAATTGCCTTCTTAGAAACTTCATCTTCAGAATTCAGTTTAGCCCCCAAAAATTTGGCATTGGCCTTAGCAAGCTCCTTATCAGGGGTCTTAGCTGCCGTTGGACTATTGACGGACTTTTGCAAAAAATTGTGTGGTGAGCCCATCAGTAAAGATGGTTCGGGAACTCTTGGGATGAAATCATAGTTTTCGGCACCTTCCCCTACCCCCATAACTTTCATACGCTCATCCACTGCAGCTTGGACTGTATCATCAATGTTCTTCTCCATATTTGAAATATTTCGGGCTAACTCTCTGAAGTTGAAATCGTATGTAGTTAACCGCGACTCAAACATCTCAAATCTACCATCATATTTGTCAATTTTTCTGGAAATATTATCCAAAGTAGTCATTATGATCTTCAAGCCGCATTGTTTCCCATATCTTCCCTACCTTCCTCATCGCTAACACCCTTTCCCTTTGCATCAGCTTCACCCTCACTCGTGTTAACTTCTTTCTATTTCTTAATTTTCTTCTGCTTCTTAGTGAGTGGCTCAGCCTCCATTTTTTCTTCTTCTCATTCCTCTGCACTTCCCAAAAACCTCTAACAAACCTATCTGCATGTATATATGTTATCAAGTTAACGAGTTGTGGGTCATCTGCTTCACCTGGCCACTCAGGAAACATCTCTTGTACATAGTCCTTTTTAACAATTTTCCGCACACGCACCTGAAACAGTAACAAATAACTCAACTAACAAATAACTCATAACTCTGCCATTATATAACTCATAACTCAGCTAAATACTTAATAACTCAGTCAAATACTTAATAACTCAGCCATCAAAAACGAATAAGTCAGCTATCTTCTAAATAATTACTCAACCATCAAATACTCATAACTCAACCACCAAATAGATAATAACTCAGCGTGAAACCTTACATCGCCATGATCTCTTATCTCCTCAGAGATAACATTAGAATAACTTGAACGTGTACACTTTCCACCCCATCGAAAAACCGGAACTTCTTGCTCATCGACCACTCTCCCAAAACGCTCTCCAAAGAAAGTGACAGATTGATACAAGCCTAGGCTGACAAAGGTTGTATGACCCGAGGCAAGAGAGATGGAGTCGATCTACACGAGGGTTGATCTGGTTGGGAAGTTATAATCGTCCAATGGAACCGAGTAACAAGTAACTTGATTGGAAAATCTTGGGCAGCTTCTGGTTGGAAAATCTAAGTGATCATGTCTTGGATGTCAGGCCTCAGTTGGTTCCTCCTCCGGTCCGTGGTGACTCTGTCCCACCATATCAGGGCGTTGTCAGTCAGTTGAGCCACAGCGAGGGCTACTCTCTTGGGTCCCGGATGGTTGTAGTACTCAAAGATATGTTCCATCCTCTTCTCCCAATCAAGGTAAGCCTTCGGGTCCACCTTTCCAGCAAAGACAGGTGCCTCTAGTTTGATGTGGTTCTGGTAGGGAGTCTGAGTAAGCCGTGCTCGTGGAGGTAGGTTGTAATCCTCCTCTTCTTCTTCTCCATAATCTTCTGGAGCCTCATTCCTCCTTGGGTTTGGTTGAGGATGGGGTCCGCGGTCATCTTCTTGGCGTTGGTCCCTGGTAATTGGGCCGGGGTTGTCATGGATATGAACTCCAGTCCTCCGTGGGGGTGCTCCGGGTGGGAAAGGATTGCTTTGAGCCGTCTCCAAGTCAACTCGCCGCGTGGGCCTAGGAATCGGTCGTTGCTCAATCCGGGTAAGCCTATCACCCAAATCATGTCGGACCGTGTCGATGTTTTGCCTAACATTCCTCATCTCATCTTGTAGGTAGTGGATAGCCTGCATCAAGGCCGATTGTACATCATCTCCCATGGCGGCCATAGGAAAAAGGGCCTATTTCAACATGAACTTTTCGCGTCGTGCCTATTCCTTCACGAACTTTGTAGTAGTTCGTATTTCGCACTGAACTAAACAAAAAATTTAAAATACTATATGAACTTTATACGTCGTGTATATTCCTTCACGAACTTTATAGTAGTGCGTATTTCACATTGAACTAAACAAAAATTCAAAAAATACTACATATACTCTCAAAATCTTGCTTATTTATTTATAGATCGTTAAAAGTGTTAGTCATCCGTTAATTTACCAAAAAAACATCATTTTGAATAAATTTTGTGAAATTAAAAATTTAAAAATAAAATATAAACTCTCAACATCGTGCTTATATATATATTGACTGTCAAAAGTAATAGTCATCTTTTAATTTATCAGAAGACTTTATTTTGGATAAATTTTATGAAATTATTCATCATTTTTTAAATTTTTAATTTTACAAAATCTATCCAAAATGACATTGTTTTGATAAATTAATGTATGACTAACACTTTCAAAAAATACTACATAGTCTCTCAAAATCGTGCTTATTTATATATTGACCGTTAAAGGTATTAGTCATCCGTTAATTATCAAAACGTCAGTTTGAATAAATCTGTAAAATTTAAAAAAAAAATATAGACTCTCAAAATTTTATTTATATATATTGACTGTCAAAGGTGTTAGTCATGCTTTAATTTATCTAAAGATTTTATTTTGGACAAATTCTATGAAATTATCCGTCGTTTTGTAATTTTTTAATTTTACAAAAGCTATAAAAAATGACGTTGTTTTGATAAATTAACGTATGATTAACACTTTTGATTTTCTAACAAAAAAATACTAACACCTTTGACGGTTAATATACATACATACATATATATATGACTAACACCGGTGACTTGCTGACAAAAAACGACTAACACCTTCGACGCTCAAAATCGTGGTTATATATATATATATTGATTGTCAAATGTGTTAGTCTTTTTTTTGTCAGCAAGTCAAATGTGTTAGTTATACATTAATTTATCAAAACAACATCATTTGGATAGATTTTGTAAAATTAAAAAAATTAAAAAACAACGAATAATTTCATAGAATTTATCCAAAATAAAGTCTTGATAAACTAAATGATGACTATTATCCTTGACAGTCAATATATATAAGCACGATTTTGAGAGTTTATATTTTCTTTTTAATTTTTAATTTCACAAAATTTATTCAAAATGATGTTTTTTGGTAAATTAACGAATGACTAACACTTTTAATGATCTATAAATAAATAAACACGATTTTGAGAGTCTATGTAGTATTTTTTGAATTTTTTTTTAGTTCATTGTGAAATACGCACTACTATAAAGTTCGTGAAGGAATAAACACGACGCATAAAATTCATATAGTATTTTAAATTTTTTGTTTAGTTCAGTGTGGAAAACGCACTACTACAAAGTTCGTGAAGGAATAGGCACGACGCGAAAAGTTCATGTTGAAATAGGCCATTTTTCTGGCGGCCATACGAGCAACACCTAACAAGAAACAAGGATGTACTTAGAACCTTTATGTAACAAGGACAACAAGGAAAAGAATGGTAAGGATCGATGATACTCGATTGGAATGTTTCTTGTTTCCTTTTTTTTAAATGGTTTAGCAATAAACTTAAAAGGGAAAAAAATATGGCCGACCAGCAAGAGAGGAAACTCGCGATACTATCAACCCGAAAAGGAAACTTAGTTCGAAAACTAAACTTAGTTCGAAAAATCGACCAGAAATAGAAAACTTGGATATGCAACTTAACTAACAAGTTTTAATGATCTTTTTGAATGAAGCTAAGGATCTAGGACAATAAACTCGACAGCAATATGAAGAACAGGATGAACACACTTTTTATGATTTTTTTTTATTTGGACCGAGATGAAACTACTAAATGCAACAATGACAATTCGATTCTTTTTATGGGTTTTATAGTTTTATGAGAAGATAACTAGATGCAGCACGAACAAGTGATTCTTATGGGGGTTTTTTCTAAGATTATGCAAGACAGAAACTAACTGAAACAAGAACAAACGATTTTTATAAGTTTTTGATTTATGAATGCAAAACCAGGAATGAAACTAAAACCGAATGAAAATAAAGGAGACAAGGATAGATACGACTTGATGCTGAAGGAACTTCAGCTCTGATACCAGAAATGATACAAGCCTAGGCTAAAAAAGGTTGTATGACCCGAGGCAAGAGAGATGGAGTCGAACTACACGAGGGTTGATCCGGTTGGGAAGATCTAATCGTCCAATGGATCCGAGTAACAAGTAACTTCATGGAATCAAAGTGTACCACACGAGGGATGGAAATCTCGTGATACAACACTATCCTCTAAACCGTGGAGGTTCTGGTCTCACAAGTAAAGAGGAGGGAGGCGAGTTGTTGCTAGAGCTCTTAGGGTTTTCACAAAGGAAAAGGTTTAGTTTTATATCATGCGTGAAAAATACAAACAGTTTATAGGGGACTGATATAGATGTCCATTACCGTGGTGCCTTCGAGGGTCTTTGAAACAAATAACACAAATTTTTGGACTAAAAGAAAACCCTAATAGGCGTGCAAGCCAACTAAGGAAGTTTGGGAATAAAATTCAAATAAAAGGAAAACAAAAAGGACCAAAACTGCAAAACAATCAAACCGTCAGAAAATGTGAATTTAAATGCTTACCTTCTTACCTTTGGGTCGGTTTGATTGGTCCATAATGTATGCTAGACGTGCTGATCCTCAATGCTAATGATCATCAAGTTGTTGTGGGTTTGATCCGGAATGAATGGCCAAAGGTCTTCACTTGTGGTCTTAGTCTTCTCGGTTGGTCCATCATTCTTGATACTTGGTTCTTGATCAACTTGTTCACCTGTTGGCTTAACCTCAGTTGGATATCCTGAAATTGATATAAGGCAAGCATCATGCTCTCATTAAACTTATGTTGAAGTATCTTAGCTCTTTGTCTAGTCATAGGTCCCTTGAACACAATAGGCATGCACACTTCTTGGGCAGCTTCTGGTTGGAAAATCTTAGTGATCATGTTTTGGATGTCAAGTTCGGTTAGATCTGGTTCTGGTTTAGTTGGAATGTCCTTATCACAGATTCATACGCTCAAACCAATAATACGTCCTTCAGGCCGCTTATGGTATATGACCTTCTTCGCGGATTCAAAATCTTAATAGAGTCAACAAGAACTTCATATGCAGTCCGACCCCATGGAAACGTCATCATAGCGTCATCGTCGTATACTCCTTTTGCACTTTCAAATGGTATCCTAGAATTATGATGCAAAGCATAAAGTCCCATGGCTTGAAGAAGTAACATCCCTAACCATTTACGCTTTTCAAAACTCGAGGCTGGACAGACCTCTAATATTGCCCTCAACTCATCTAACCTGGGTTCCATACCAAGCGGCAGATACAACTCCTCCTAAAACACTTTGTATTGGTCAGGTTCAAAACTTTTTGTTGGCATTGGATCTGTTTTTAACCCAGTGGTCTCACCAAATTTGTGTAAGCTAAACCTAATTGGTTCATCACCAACGAGACTCCAAATCTCCTTCTTATCTACTCGCAGATGTCTACATAGTAGATAGTGTACAATCCTTCCAGACCATACGCTTTTTCGTTCATCTAGCTTAGAAATTATTCCAATAGGAAACTGCTTCAGGTGTTTCCACACATCTCGTCCTATTGCTTCTCTAACTTGATGGAATTCTCCCATATGAATATTGTGATTAATCTCTTTATTTTCTAGATTGGAAGCCCCTTCAGCGTAAAGTCTTGGAGGGTAATCTCGTGCTTGATCTTCAGAAATATTCATCTGATCATTAAAAACATATATAACTCAGCCACAACTGCATTTATAACTCAGCCGCAACACAATATATAACTCAGCTGAAAAAGAAAAATAACTCAGCCACAACATAATATATAACTCAACCACAATAGAAAACTAACTGAGTAACAATATAATAAATAGAAAAAAAAACTCAGCCACGACAATATATAATTCAGCCACAATAGAAAAGTAACTCAGCCACAACATTATAAATTACTCAGCAACAATATAAATCAAACTCAGTTACAACATAAATCAAACTCAGCCACAACATACCGGAGAAGATTATTTCGTAGGTACGGTTGCAGCGAAGAAGATTTCGTAGAAACGCTATGGAGAAGACGATTTCGGCGAAGACAATTTGAGACAATAAACAACAATCTCGACTAAATGGTTGACGAAGAGAGAAAGTTGTGTGTTATGAATAGAGAAAGCTGTGACGGCGATTGATTTTCGTAGAAAGAAGAAAGTTTTTTTTTACCACCGGAATTATGACGACGGTTGATTTTCGTAAGTCTTTTGATCACAAAAATTAATGACGTGGATACACAAATTACTGACGTAGATATATTAATTAAAAATATTTTCAATTAAGAAAAACTAAATAAAAGCATTTATTGTAATTTACCAAGGATGCATCAACACTCTATTAATTTTCAAAAGATTTATACTATTCTATTAATATAACAATTTTCTATGTTATTCTAGTCATTTTTTCTTAAATAGTAGGTCAGCATCTTTTCTTCTGTAATCATCCCAAGTGAATCATTTTGCTTCGTGCTACTCCCCTACCAAGTCTTGTCTCACACCATATTAAAAGAATTACGTATCACGAGTTCGTGACTCTTGCTTTCATGATCGGAAAGCTGCAAGAATATCTTCCAATCATTTCTGTTTGTCTATGTTACTACAACAACTACAATCTGTCACAGACTATTACTTTTGCAAAATCTTCCGGTCGTTACTGAATCAAAGGTTGCGCTCTTCGTAGCGTCCGCATCAACGGTGGTCTTGCCGACATAGAACGTGACACACAAACTCGATGCAAATGCAAATGCAAAATTATAACAATTAACAATATAAACAAATACACGAATATTGAGCATACATACAAATGATAATACAAACACAAAATAATTCAAGACCGATAAACGCAACATTAACAACATGGTTAACGTTAGATGAACACCAAGGCAGTTAATGTTAAACAAAATACTATCACAAAGACGAGAATCTCTTGATGATCAACATAGATTGGGGAAAAAGCCAAAAACATAACATGACACCAAATATTTCAAGATTCGTTTCAGAGATTTAGAGACTCAATGCTATTAAATAGTTTTGTTTGGCATCCAAGTTTTTCATTGGAGAACAGGCAAAAAAATTTGTTCCACCGTGAACCTGTTTTATTAAAACCATTAGCATCACACCAATTTCGATGAATTGCATCAACAAGTAAATCGATCGGAAGTTTTGTTTCCTCTGGTCCACATTGACTATTACCCACCTTGTTCTTTATTCTTTTGTGAATCCCCAATCAGCTAGTTATATACTTATATGATAATAATAATAATAATCTTACATGATCAACATACGAAACTAGAAAAGAACCGTAAATGAAATATGAATGAAGAACTATTAATGCATACAATCATAGAATTGTACATGACATGTAAGTACATCAAATTAAACCAAAAAGAGAGTCAAAACTCTAATACGTACCTTCAGAGCTGCAAATTTTGGAGAAGCTTCTGAATCGTTAGAGCAACTCCAATGGGAGTTTATAGTTCTCGGATTCTCAAAATACATACATGTGTATGTATACATTTATATTTATATTTAATTTAGGGTTCCTAACTTTATGAGAAATCTAATCTAAAAATTCTCTGCATAGAAACTTTGGGTTGGATTTCTAATAAAGTTAACAATTCCATAATTAAATATTAATATAAATATAAATATAAATATATATATATATATATATATATTTTATTATATAAAACTTGATTTTTCAAAGTTGCTAATTAATAAGATTGTGACACATGACAATTATATATTTAAGAATGTGACATATGTTAAATTATCTCATAGTTAAATATATATATTTAGATAATAAAAATGACTTTTTTGTTAAAAGAAAGTAATTATAAATATTATTTAATATTAATTTTCTTTTTTAAATCCTAAAAAAAGATAATTGTAAAAAATATTTGATAGTAATTTTCTTTTTAATATTGTGACATGCGTTGAAGTATCTCATGATTAAAAATATATATACTAAGATAATTAAAAAAAATTTAAAAACTGTTTAACAGTACAAAATGTAAAGAGTGTTCAATTAGTTTTCCATTTTACAAATCCTAAACAAAAAATTAAAATAATAATAATATTTTTTTGAAAAAGAAATTTCTCAAAAATTACTTAACAGTAAAAAAAAGTAATGTGTGTTTAGTTGTAGTTCTCTTTTTACAAATCTTAAGGAAACAAAAGATATTTGCAAAAAATTATTTGATAGTAATTTTCCTTTAAATAATTTTACATGTATTACAATATCTCATAACTAAAAAATATATACTAAGGTAATAAAGACGAGTTTTGAAAAAAGTAATTTTAAATTTGTTAAGAATAAAAAAAAAATAAAGAATGTTTAATTGTAGTTTTCTTTTTACAAATCCTAAATAAAATATTTGAGATAGTAAATTTTGAAGAAATTAATTTTAAAAATTATTCAACAGTAATAAAAACCATTTTTAAAAAGGTAATTTTAAATTTTATTTGACAATGAAAAATTAAAGAGTGTTCAACTGTAGTTTTCCTTTTCACAAATCCATAACAAAACAAAAATTTGTAGAATAGTTTGTTTAATACTAATTTTTCTTTTTTGAAATCCTACAGAAAAATTAAAAAGTTGTAAAAGAGTGTTTAATAGTATTTTTAATTTCTCCAATCCTAAACATATTTTTTTGTACAGGAGTTATTTTAAATATTTTTATGAATAATTAAATTTCATATTTAAATAGTTAATTTTCTGTTTAAAAATCACAAACCAAAAAGATCTACAATTATTCACATCTATGTACATGATTAAGCTCTCTCATATTTTTTCACTTGTCATATTTTGTCACCAAACATAATAAGAGATATAAGAAAAATATTAGGTGAGTGTTTCTGCATGTTCTTTCACATCTTGCAAGGAAGAAGTGGTATTTCAGCATATTCTATATCCCAATTTTTTTTTTAAATATGTTGATCTTTTTAGAGATTCCAAATCACAAATTTTATCTCAAAATAGGTGTTCCAGTCAAACTATTAAAGAATTTAAATCAGCCAGAAGGACTTTGCAATAAAACAAGTTACTAATAACTCGTCTAGGAAACAATATTATTGAAGCAGAAATTCAATGTGAAACTTAGGTGGAGAAATGAGTTTTTTCCTAGAATAAGTCTCACACAAACAAAAGCAATCTGATCTTTCAGACTACAAAGATATCAATTTCTTATACGAGTTGTTGTGTAATGACTATCAACAAGAGTCAAAGTTAAAGTTTAAACAAACTTGGTCTATATTTTTCTAAATCCAATTTTCTTTCACGGACAATTGTACGTCGTCTATCAAAAATCATTATAATTTCAGGATTTCAAAGTTTTAAAGTTGGCATAAAACATAATGACAATAATGTTCTACAAAATATTTTATATCAAGAAGTTTTCAATAATATATGATATATATAAAAGGAGTTTAGAGCTGCATTATTGATGATAAAGTAAACAAATTTAATGTTTATCTAGCAATATATTTGATATTTAGCTGACTATCAATCATGTAACATTAATACTTGGTTTGTGTTGATTTTAATTTTTCTTAAACAATATAAAAAAATTATAGAGAGTTTATACCAATTCTATGTGTTTAATTAACTACAACTAATATTACTTTGAAAAGTATTTAAAAGTAAGATATTTATATATATATATATATATATATATATATATATACTATTGTAAAACACCATAATTATTGAAATAAAATGAATAATAAAAATTTAGCAAGAAACAAAGATTATTAATACTAAAATAAAAGTTACATCAATATATACCTAAATATCCACGAACTAATGTAATTTTTCTTTTCATTTTAATGTTTTGTGAAATTAAAACATCAAATAAAATCCGTGCAATGAACGGGTTTCCATCTAGTATTTTGAGAATCCCGGATCCACAACGTGCTCTTACGTCTTCACATGGATATAATTTATAGAAAATGAATAGTCAGTCAATGCAACAAATCATGGATAATAACCAATACGACAACACAATACCGTCACACGATATTATCTCTATTATGCAATACTTCAAGATAAACTCTACAAAAGGTTATAATTATCTCCTCCCAAAAAATCTACACTAATCTATGAAACTCGTGGTAAGATTTCAAGAAAATCTAAACTCTTTTTAAATTTGGTTAATTGATTTTATAAAAAAAAATCATCAAAACTCTTTTAGTGTTTCTGTAAAAAGCCTAGTCCAAGATTTAGGTTAAAAGAAACATACTCATCATCGCCTCTTTATTTTGTAATGTCACCAATAATCTTTGCAAGAACAAGAGCCATCTTTGAACCTATGAAACCGAACTCTATCCCTAACAATGATCTCTCTCTTATAAATCTTCGAGATATGTTTGAAGACAACATGACAGTCCCCACAAATTCTCAAATTCTTTATAACCCTCACTGGAGTCTCCTCTCCCGCAACTTCCACCATCATCAATCCATAAGCCACCGCCAATTTCTCGCTGTGATAACACAAAGCGTTCTCTTTCTCTTCCTCTCCAATGTCGTGCAACACAAGTCCCGTCTGCGCCACGTAACCGTCTTCCCTTATCTTGAACCTAATCTCACCAAATCAAAACGCAAGAAAAAATGTAAACTAAAAGCAATAGAAACTACCAATCTTAGCTGTGTACCAATTGTAAAATATACCTGATCTCGTCGATCTTCTCATAAATCAATCTCCACTGTTCATGGCTCTTATCGCTATTGAAGAATTTATGTATCGTTCCTTGAGCTTCTATGTAGCTAAGACCGGGAATCTTCTTCACTTGTTTAGTCTCCATATCACCTCTCACTCGTCCTACGTCCTTCCACCTCCCCTGCGCTGCATAAATGTTTGATAACAACACAAAATCCCCGTCGTTGTTAACACCCAACTCAATCAGTTTCTTAGAAGCTATCTCAGCCATTTCGACATTCTTGTGAATCTCTGAAGCTCCCAGAAGGCTTTGCCATAAAATAGGATCCGGAACCATCGACATGGAGCATATAATGTCGTGAGCTTCTCTCAGCTTTCCTGCACGGCCTAATAGATCCACTACACAACCGTAATGCTTCATGTTAGGCTCGACACCGTTACCGGCCATTTTGATGAATATGGATGTACCGTACTCCACTAATCCCGCGTGTCTGCACGCGGTTAGAGCAGCTAAGTACGAGACGTCATCAGGCTTGATGCTGTTGTGCTCAAGTTTCTCGAAGATCTCTAACGCTTTGTGCGCTTCTCCGTGCACAGCAAAACCCATGATCATAGTGTTCCACGTAACAATGCTCTTCTTGCTTGTGAACTGATCGAACACTTGAAAAGCTTTATCCACAAACCCGCATTTCGTGTACATATCGATGGTCGCGTTGCTGACAATCACGTTTCGATCCAAGTTTGCGTCTTTTACGTAGCCGTGAATCTTCTCACCTTCCTTAATAGCACCCAAGTGAGAACAAGCTCCCAGAGCAGCCACAACAGTTACTTCATTTCTTTGAACTCCTTCCAGTTCCATTCGTTTATACAGCTCCAACGCCTCGTGAGCTCTATTCCCAGATGCTAAACCAGCGATCAAAGCGTTCCACGACGCAACATCTCTCACAGGCATTTCGTCGAACAGCTTATGCGCGCTTATCAAATCTCCGTTCTTAGAGTAAGCATCTAGCAACGTGGTGCAAAGAAGCGCGTCTGCGAATAACCCACGACGGTTAATCTGAGCGTGAAGCTGCCCCGTGGCTGAAGAGCAGAGGGCACGAGCGCAGGCTTTTAAAGTGAAAGAGCAAGTGAGAGCGTCGACTCTACACAGAGACGATGACGAAGCTTGCGACAACATAGAGCGATACCATGAAAACGCGAGCGACGGCTGAGAGCTGGCGGCGTATCCGCGGATGATTGCGTTCCAATCATTGGTTAGAGGTTTGGGGATGCGACGGAAAATCTGTACGGCGAAGGAGAGGTCTCCGAATGGGGAAACCGCGCAGCGGTCGAGGAGGCGAGAGCGGAGGAAGGAGGATTGGAGATGGCCGGCGGTGAGAAAATGGGAGTGGAGCTGTTTGATGTGGGAGAAAGTGACGCATCTCTGTATCAGCGTCTCCATGTAAACTCGAGCCATTCCATTTGAGCCTCCACCAAAAACAATTAGATTGTAGTTACTGAACTCTGTGACTCCTGTAAGATTAACTTTTATTATGAAATCTACCCAAGACCAAAATCTAGATTTATATTAATTCAACCCTAATAACTTTCTAGAGAGAAGAAAGAAACATACTAACTTTTGATTCATTGAAGATTATGTAGATTGACTTCTCCTCCCTTAGACCTTTTCTCTTTAGTGATTCTTTGATGAATAAGAATCCAAATCCTTCAATACTTTCCTTTTAGATCTTTTCTATTATGTGGTTTTAAGAGAGTTTTTGTCATCATCAAATAATAGGAAACACTACCCTTATTTATATTAATAGAAAGGGTGTCACAAACCAACACAACCCTTCACTCATAACCACTATTAACTATATAAATACATAAATGTATATTATATCTTTATGATCATAGGATGAAGGACATTCATAAATTAAGGTAAAGGAGGGGGTATATCAATACACCCGGATTCTAATGTCTTTAATCGAAACCAATCCATCACGGTGTCGTCTTTAATATTAGAATCTAAATTTGTAATATGAACTTAATCTTTATATTGAACCAATAGACACATAGGTCAAATAAGAATATAAATATTCTTACATTCTCCCACTTGACCTTTGTGTTACCTTAATGGTCTAATATCAATAATGCGCGCTTTTATATCAAATTCACTTGATCTTTACTAAAATTAGAAATGATTGAATCATGGCGGTTGTATGTCATTTAATCGGCATAGTTCATTCCATGTATCACAAACCAATTCTAACTTTACATTATCCTTACATGAGAAAAACTTTTATTCTCAAAACTTTACCATATGTTATCTTTAGACCTTACGTGTATACACATCCTTCAATGATAACATATTTACTAAATCAGAAACTAACTTTAAGTGAATTCCTAGGTGTCAAATATTTAATGAGCATTCCATAACTATAATAGCAAGACTTTATCGATAATACCCATACGTTCTTAAATGGCCTTGAACGCCTTGGGTGGTAAAGCTTTAATTTGCGGATCCGCTATCATTATATCCTTTCTTATGTGCTCCAGTGACACTCTATGTTTCTAAACTTCTTCTTTAATAGACAAGTAGTTGAACTTAATGTGCTTAGCACCTTTAATATACTTGTCATCCTTTCAAAAGAAGACAACTGCGAAATAATCACCAAAAACTCTCAGCAACTTGGCTATAATTAATGTCGATAATCCAAAGGCCTGAGATAAATTTTCACAGCCACTATTCATGAATTGTGATCTCAAAGCATGTCATAATTCAGCCTTAATAGTGGAAGTAGCAATGACAGACTGCTTTCCACTTTTCTTTATATTGTCCCCTCAATTAATAGGAACAATAGCCATACATTGATTTTTTTTTTAACCATCAACGCATCCGATATAATCTGAATCTGAATATCCAATGACTATTTAAATAATTGGATCTCTTTTATGTAAGCATGTTCTCGATTGGTGCCTTGCAAGTACCAAGGGTCCTTTCTTTGCAGCTTTCCAGTGGTTCATTCTGGAGTTACTTTCATATCGGCCCAACTTTCCAATATCAAAACTGATATCAAGCTGAATACATGTCCGATATAGTTCAAACTCCCAACCACTAATGTCTAAGGAAATCTTTATATTTTCTTTATGCTCCAATTCATTCTTAAAACATTACATTTTACTAAACTTCCTTTTTCTGAATTGGAGCTATTCCTACTGAGTATTTTTTATTTATTTAATATCTCTCTAAGATCTTACTGATATATCTTACTGATATATCTTTTCTGAGAAAAATTCAACAGTCCTTGTGATCTATCTCGAAAGATGTCTATTCCGATCACATAAGATGCCTCACCCATATTTTTCATTTCAAAATTCTTAGAGAGATACTTCTTCACATCATGTAACATACCCATGTCATTTGCAGCAAACAAATATTATCAACATATAGGACTAAAATCACAAACTTACTCCCACTGATCTTAATGTAGATACATCGATCAACGATGATCTCTACAAAACTATATGACGTGATGGTATCATTAAACTTTATATACCATTGTCGAGAAGTTTGTTTTATTCCATATATTGACTTCACACCAAATTTTCTTTTCATGCGACCACGAAACCTTCTGGTTGGTCCATATATACTTCCTCCTCAAGATCTACATTCAGAAAGACAGTTTTCACATCCATCTGGTGAAGCTCAAGATCATAACGAGCCACCAAAGCCAAAAACAATTCTAAGAGAGTCCTTGAAACGAGAGAGAAAATGTTTCTTTAAAGTCAATGCCATCTTTCTGAGTAAAATCTTTAGCAACAAGGCGAGACTTGCGTCTTTCAATTTTACCTTTCGAATCGCGTTTAGTCTTACAGACCCATCTACAACCAACGTTTTTGAAACCATCGGGCAACTCTACTAAGTCCCATACATGATTATCACTCATAGATTTCATTTCTTATTTTGAAGCATCAAACCACTCTTGAGAATTGTCAATTTCCATGGCCATTTTGAATGAGATCGGATCTTCATCCATGCTTAAGTCACATTCATTTTCAATATTATAAACCACATAATCATTAGAAATGGCAGATCTTCTTTCTGTTCCAGATCGCCTTATAGGTATTTGTGGTTCACTATTCTCTTCTTGAATTATGACAAGTTCATCAACAGTATTTTCTACTGGTGGAACTGGCAAATCATTATGTTGTTCTATTGTGTCATTAAACTCAGATGTAACAATAGGAACAACTACTTCAGGTAGAACTACAGGTGAAGAAACTTCAACCTGAACTTCATAAATGTCCACCTTTCGCTGTTCACCACTCCCACTAGTTTCACCATTTTCAATGAACCTAGCATTACCCGAATCAACTATTCTCGTACTATGGTTAGGGCAATAAAATGTATTTCCCCTTGATTTTTTTTAGGACAGGCAATGAAAAATCCACTGACAGTCCTAGAATCAAGTTAGAATTACATAGTCTTACTTCTGCTGGACAACCCCACACACGTAGATGTCTTAAACTAGGTTTCCTTCCCGTCCACAATTCATAAGGGGTCTTGGGAACTTCCTTAATAGGAAACCACTTAAGCACATATAGTGCAGTTTTTAATGCATATATCCACAACGAAAGGGGTAAAGAGCAATTACTCAACATGCTCCTAACCATCTCTATTAAGGTTACGGTTTCGCCTCTCAGCTAACCATTATGCTAAGGAGTACCAGGCATAGTGCATTGTGCACAAATGCCTTTACTTTCAAGTAATTTTGCAAGTGGACTAGGACATTGTACACTTTCATCGAATTTTTCCTAAAACTCACCACCTTTATCAGATCTCAGTTTAACTTTTTTTTTTTAATCTAACTGCCATTCATCTTCATCAATGAATACCTCTAGAACATTCACAGACTTAGACTTTCATGCAGTAGATATGTATATCTATATCGTGAGTAATCATCAATAAATGTGATGAAATATTTTTCGCCACTCCATGTAGGAGCGTTGAAAGGGCCACACATATTGGTGTGTATTATCTAAAGAAACTGAGTGCTTATTGGATGTGCTACACTTAATGCATCTACTTTCAAACACCAAGTGTTACTAGACATTTTAACAAGATTTCTTTCGTAGCAAACAAAACTTTTAATGTTTACTTTATTGTCGAAACAACCCTTATTTTTTAGGACAATCTAACTTGAAGTATCTCATTTTATTGCAAAAGAAACACTTCATTTCCTTTCGGATTTGACTTTCGAGTCCTTTCACGAAAGACTTGTCATTCCTTATGTCATTTCTACTTGAGATTATTTTAATGTTACTAACACTTCCAAGACCTACGAGGTTAGCAACTTGATATTTCATCTTTCTTAATCCTCCTCCTCTTGAAACACATAGCCTTTAATTCCCCAATGTAACATTATCTTTATTGGTGTTGTAATTCACCTAGAACTGACTAAAATCAAGAGGTACAAAGTTCATGATGAATTAGACCCATGAACTACTCATGAACCTCAATTTCCAAGGTTTTTAACTTTGCTGTCAGATTAGACATGTGCATCACATGATCATGGATTGGCTGAGAACAGTCAAACATTTGCGTAGTTAGCTCATTTATGAGACTTCCTACAATCGACTTACAACCAATTCCAACTATAAACACTCCTTAAATCTACTCCATAAATTCCTTCTTAGTCTCTGTTTTAGGCATCAATGACTTAATCCTTTCTACCGTCATCAACCTCATTAAGTTCAAACCCATCCTATTATATTGCTCTCATCTCTTACACACCGAGACTTTTCATATTTGGAGCTATCTTTCGTAATGGTTGGGGCTCCTCATCATTTATTATGGCAAAGTCCAAAATCATTACACCCAGTGTAAACTGGATCTTTTCAGACCACTTGCCATAATTGAGTGCACTGAACTTTGCCACAGAGTTAACAAATGTTACCACATTTGATGAAGCTGCAAACTTTTATACATGCTTACTCTTTACTACTTTGAAACTTTACTACATATTCTATACTTAATATAAACTTTTAAGTTTGTATTTAAGCAACCTTTGGGCAATACTTAAACACAAACACTTTTAGTGATGCTAAAATATACTTTAATGACTAATCATTTCAAACTCAAGTCAAATATTATCCTACCTTTGGGTATAAATACTATCAACTATAGTAAAAGAAAATGACTAATCCTTTTCTTATTATTAACTATATTCAATGATCCACCTTTGGGTGATCTCCAAGAATATAAAAAATAAAATAATTGATCATTAAAACTTTAATGTCATTTATAGCATCTATTTAATCATGATCAATTATATTATTGTTAATTCTAATATTTATAAGTAAATAACAAGACCACTTTGGTGATTAACATGTTATAAACTATATAAATATTAAAATACTAATAGGTAATTTATCTTAATATTATGTTAATATTCCATAACATAATTATTTCTATATTGTGTTAATATTTCATAACATAAATTACCTTATTATTAAAATGCAGCGGAATCATTTTAAATTAAATATATAATATTTTAAGTTAATAAAGTATCTATATATAAATGTCCTAAATTATTTGGACATCAAACCAACAAACCGGCAACACTATTTTATCACCGATTCAAGATTCAGATCTTAAATATGAAATCTACTTGTGTGCACATATTTATTTATTTTTTCTTTCTTATTGTGAAAATCTTTAAAGTCACAACTCTTAATGGTGACTTTTCACAGTATTACGGTAATAACCATCACCTTTATCATACATGCGTGCACAAGACAAATAAAATTTCAGAAAAATAACAGATTGTGCATATGCATGAATGACATTCATCACTTAATCAAAAGAACATCATTTGTTCATACCTAGATTACTGTTTCCTTTTGGTTTATCTATGAACCATCCCACCAATTAATATGAACCAGTTTATTTAACTTAACCTTTTAAAAAAATTTTTTGATGTCGGTGATATAGACAACCGTAATCATTTCTGGATACATATAATCTGAGCATCCTTTCAAACAAATAACTTTACACGAACTTCATGCATGCACTCCATACATTGTTAAATGTACTGTTATTCCTTTCAGACATCACCATATATAACTCTAGCAAAATACTGATCAAAAGGTGCAAAAGAAACGGTAACGTGTTTCTTTTATTTTCTTGTTGATCAAGAAAAATCAACAGGGAAAGAAGAGGACAAACAAACAATAAGAATTTATAATCACTTGCACTATTTTTTGAATCAACAATGAACGCTCACTTTGATCAAGTGGTTTCGTATGCGCTCGGTTAATTAACAATGATGTGCCTTTACGTAATTAATCATTAACACTCTTTCATGTTTGTGTGTCGACTCTCGCTTTTGATTGTGACTTTTCACAAGTCAAAATCTGTAACCGTCACAAAAGATAAAACCACATGCAAATCATTCTCTTTATTTATGCACGAACCATACGTGACATTTCCATACTACTTAATAAACTTAACAAACAAAAAAACGAATTCCAGAATTTATCGATTGAAGGTACGCTTCAATGCATGCATACGTTCCTTAATTCATTTTTAAGCGAACAAACATTATTTAATCGTAGGTATGAACCATCATGATTTCACGGCATACTAACGACAAAAAATTATAAACACACCTTAAAAACGGATAACACCGTACATGTTTGCAATCGCATCAAACCAAGTTCGGTGAATTAACTAAATCTAGATTGGCTCTGATACCAAATGTAAGATTAACTTTTATGATTTCAATTATGAAATCTACCCAAGACCAAAATCTAGATTTATATTAATTCAACCCTAATAACTTTCTAGAGAGAAGAAAGAAACATACTAACCTTTGATCCATTGAAGATTATGTAGATTGACTTCTCCTCCCTTAGACCTTTTCTCTTTAGTGATTCTTTGATGAATAAGAATCCAAATCCTTCAATACTTTCCTTTTAGATCTTTTCTATTATGTGGTTTTAAGAGAGCTTTTGTCATCATCAAATAATGGGAGACACTACCCTTATTTATATTAATAGAAAGGGTGTCACAAACCAACACAACCCTTCACTCATAACCACTATTAACTATATAAATACATAAATGTATATTATATCTTTATGATCATAGGATGAAGGACATTCATAAATTAAGGTAAAGGAGGGGGTATATCAATACACCCGGATTCTAATGTCTTTAATTGAAACCAATCCATCACGGTGTCGTCTTTAATATTAGAATCTAAATTTGTAATATGAACTTAATCTTTATATTGAATCAATAGACACATAGGTCAAATAAGAATATAAATATTCTTACAACTCCCTCTTCTTTGCACGGTTTCTGGTTTTGGTAGCCAACCCAGTTCGACAGCATGACACTAATCCGTAATTACATAATGTCAAGGTCTGTTAATACTTAATAGTCTACCAAAAAAAACATTTTAATCGATATTTTGTTATTTTTTTAAGATTTAATGGTTGTAGGTTGTATTGCTTTTTTTTTTCTTTTTAAATGTTTAAATGTAAACTGTGAAAAAAATATGCAAAATTCAAAAATCAATATCCAAATTATGATGAATCTATGTAAATCACAAGGAAGAAATTAAAGGATAAATCAAATAGATTTAATTTTAAAACTCACCTCCAAAACTCCATTTCATAACTATAAACCCTAAGTATAGATCAATTAGAAATCATAAATATAGATTAATAAAACCCAAAAGTATATATATATTTAGACATTTTAACAAAATTTATTTTTTTCTTTAAAATTTATTTTGGCAACAGAAAAAAAAAATTTGGTCTATTTTACCGTATTCCTGTAAATTAAATTAAGACTCAAATCATATAATATGAAACCAAAATTTAAATCATCAATATCATGAATCCTCAATCAACTGCTACAACAAACAAATTGGGAAGCCTTTCTGTTCTTTGATGGTCGTCAAAATGATCCCGCTTGGTCGATTACACTACACAGGACATGTTTCTTGTTGTCTGGGCTTCAATTTCGCAGATCGTTCTTCATACGAAGCTGCAGAAATAAAAGAAGAGTGGATCATATCTGAGCTCTCCATCGTTGTATCTGTACATGTTTGCAGTGAGATATAGAGAGAGACTTACGCTCAGTTGGTCGAGATAATAGAGGAACGTGTATTGCTGCTTTCTTCTTCTTTTCTTCACTATTACATGAGATTTGATCTGTTAAAATCGTAAATTTTTTGAATTGATTCTCTCTTTCATTGAACGCAGGTTACTACTAAGGATAAAGGGGAGACTGATACTGTACCATTGCCTATAGGTAAACAGTTCTGGAGAGCCTCCTGGAAAATAACGGACTCTAGTTGGTACGTAAGCGATTCTTTCTTAAAATGAGACCTCAATGACTCTGCAGCACCTTTTAGACATAGAAAAAAAAAACAGATTGTTATTATCATTAGCTTCTGAATCTCAGTTCCAAGATATCTCGAGCAAAGCTCATTTACCTGAAGAACAAATGAAGTTGACATTTTCAAACTCGCATGTACGGAGGACTAAGGGGATCTCCGAGGCCAAGAGGTACTGAGGTTTTCTTGGCGTTTTCTTGGTGTCCAACAATGTATCTATCACCTGAATACATCAACCCCCTAAGTAAAAGGGTTGGATTGAGCTGGCGAAGGGAATCTGGAAAGAAAAAAACATGAAGGCGCCTAAGAACTTACATCAACTGATTCGACTCCCTGTCCAATCATGAATAGCACAGCGACCATGGCGCGGATCTGGTGCCAAAGGAAAGCACTGCCTCTCATTGTAAATGTGCAAAGCTGATCACCCTCGTGACTTCACAAGAAGAAAAACAAGTACATCAGAGGTTTTAGGACTATAAGGAAAAAAAGACAACAGTAAAATGATCAGAAAGACTGGTGAGAGCTTAACAATGGGTGCCATTGTGGCTAATAGGATGCACAATTTATTTTGTTCCTATGATTTTGTCAACTGTTAAAATTTTCCCAATTCATGTCATAAAACCCTAAAGTCGTAGTGGTTGTCTACCATTAGTTCCTGAAAATCATGCGGTCTTACGCAAAACTCCTTTCTAGCATCCAAATCAGTTGGTATACTAACGCAGCCAGTAGTAATCAAATTGGGAAACAGAAAATTTGCTTAAATGTGCTTTTTTACCAAAGCCGACCTATTTTGACAAGGAGAGACTTCAAAGAAAGTAACACGTCGTGTATAGCAATGTACATTGGCTACGTCCATCTTGCAAAAGTTCCTGAAATCATGCTCTCCAATGAACTTCTTGCCAGCAATGTCCATGGCCTAGAGAAAAATGCAAATCAAATAAAGATGTTAAATTGTTTCAATCATGGAGTGCTTTGACTTTATATCACAAGTGTAGACGATCACTCCACCGAAAGATTTAGGTCTTGTCTCCAGAAGAAATATTTGTATTCTCTAGCCGAACAACTAAACCTGTAACCATGGATTCAAAAAGGTAAGGATGCACTTTCCAGCAATAGTTCACAAAATACTCTGGAATCTAAAGGGGAGAATAGCGCATGCGCACAAGAAAGGAGGAAACAAAAAAGAAGGCAACGCTCTCACCTTGCATGAAAGTCAACGGTAACGGGAGACCATCCCAAAACTCGGATGTCATCAGGGAGAGCACGATTCAACACTCTTACATAATCATATTCTGGTCCTAAACAAGAGAGAGCAGATAATTTACATAAAAACCATTACGAGAGGGGGGAAACAACTAGACTGAGTGACATCCTCTGAGTAAACTTACTTCCATTGATTCTTTCATTAGCATGGGCTTCAGAGTCTATAGAAGGTGTCCTCAGTCTGGACCTTAGAAACAAAGCAATCACCTGAATCAACAATAAAATGCGTATATGAGCGCTGCTTCCACAAGGATCTTGTAGAGACATTAGGGAATGTTTTGGAAAAAAACAACAGCATCATGACAATCGATTTCTAAATTGGTTAAGATGTATCTATGTAAGGTATACCATTGACACACAAGATCATTCACCACATAAACTGGTGTTCTACAAGGATTTCAAGTGATATTATCCGGCGTAAAGAGAAACGAAGTAATACAATGAGAAGGAGATGCTCAAGCAACCCACCTGCCCTGTTGACGAAACACCTTTATCCGTTCTCCCGCACCTGGAGTAATTAGAATCCTTCTTGTCACCAACTAAAAGCCGTGTCCTTTCTAGTGCTTTGAAAATTTCTGACTGCAGCAGGAAGTACACACATTACTCATGTTGTAAACATAAAAATAGTCATAAGTACTACAGAAAACAAAACAAAACAAATAGAGAACAAAACCACACCTCAATACTTGGTTCCATCTGTGCTTCAGCAGAAAAGCCATAGAATCTATAACAAGAAAAAGTTAATTCATTTATAAGATTAGGAACACATGATATTTCATGGAGAAGAGAAAGAAAGTAAGCTAAAGAAAACACATACCTCTTACCAAAATACATGATTTTCAAAGCAACATATCTCTTTGAGATAAGATGGGTCGGTATGCTTTTATCAGCTCTTTTTCTACCTCTCCTGCTTCTCCTAACTAAATTTCCAGAATCTAACACAGGCACATCATGCTTCATTTCCATCTACAAAAGTTAACATCGAAGACAGGGACAAAATCTTAGCAATTTCGAACCAAAAAACAATGTGAAGTGAAATCAAGCGCACCTGCTGGCATTGGCAGCTTGAAACTTGTGATAGCAATTTAGCATTCTCAGCCTCTAACTCCTGGTGAGATATGTAGAATAAACAACCAATAGATCGATCAAATCAGAAAAAACCTAAGCTGTGAAGACGAGAATGGAGATGCTAACCTTGACGCGATTACGGAGAGACGCTAATTCGTTATCTATATTAGCTGATTCAGAGTCTCGGCCATCGCCGCCGGACATAGTCATCTTTATCGGAGGCGGGATTAAAGAAGGTTATGACTTCCAAATTCGTCCGAGACTCCCGACGCCGGACGAATAGGATGGGAAAGTGTTCAACGACGGCGTCGAGAAGAGACGGTTTCGGGTCTTCGGATGGTCACACACAGATATTACATATGTTTCGCTATTTACGCATTAGTCCCTACTATGGGTGTTAAAATGGGATAACCCACACATTTAGAGGGAAAACAATTCCGCTCGTGCTTTTTCAGACCTAAATATATATATACAATTTCATACCCAAACCAAAAGAATAAATGAATTTCATATCCGAATTTTTCATTGCAATTCAAAACCCGTCTTTGATTAACTACTTATTTATCAACCGCTAATTATGGCTGAGTCATCATCCATCTGGCATATGATGTGTCAAATGATAGCTTAGTAATGAAAACAACATCATTTTCATTCTTTTAGAAACATAATATTGTTTTTGTATAAAAATTCGAACCTGAGAATTGGCCCTCATTTAATAATTTACTAACAACTAGGTTACCGAATAGTATTGAAATAAACATATAAATTTTATATTATGGATAGTTCAATTTTCTTCATCATCATGAACATTTTTGTAACAGCTCTCCCCGTGGGATCTAGCTGGCGCTACAGCGCATCGACCATAACTCTTCCCTTGTGATACAATCTGCCCGAATTTACCCATAGGCCTCGGCTCACAAATAGGTTATTGGTGAGGTTCGAACCCAGGACCTCACCCTTTAACAACTTTCCCACAGAGATGCTGTCACCAATTGGTGACATATCAATTGGTGACAGCTTCTCTGTAGGAGTGTTGTTAAAAGGTGAGGTTTTGGGTTCGAATAACGCCAAACGCACCAATAACTCACCTGTGAGTCGAGGCCTCACTACAAGAAAACTAAGTTTTTACTAGGAAACTTTACTAGGAAAATATTTTCACGTAAACTTACTACGATTTTACTTCGGTTTTACGAGGAAACCGGTTTTCCTCGTAAAGTGCTCGTAATCCTACGAGAAAAAGGTTTCCTCGTAAAATCGAAGTAAACTTACGTGGCTTTTACGAGGAAAACGTCATTTTCCTCGTAAACTCATAGTAACACTTATCCTCGTAAAATCCTAGTAACACTTTACTACGAAATTAGGAGGAAAGGTTTTGTTACTACGAAATTAAGAGGAAATGGATAGAAAATATCGAATTTAAATCAAAACGTGTTTTGTACTTACTTTTCCTAGCAATTTTCTAGTAAATTCTCAGATTCGAAAATTCCTATAAATACCACCATATGTGATTCATTTGAAACACACCAAAAAAAATCAGCTATAAGCTTAATCAAACACAAAAAAAATGTCCGGTCCGGGAAATATTAGCTTCCCAAGCAGATCAAGTTTGCTTCATTCCATACCCTCGGATTACTACCTCGGGAATAAACTGGTTAGCTGTTATCAAAGTTACACCTCGAGGACGAATAATCGCTGGAGATGAACCACCATTACAAGAAGAAAACACCAATGAGATCGAGGTAGCTGAAGCAGAAATTGATGAGTTCTTACTCATTGATCCGCATAATCGTGAATACGAAGATGTTCCTGATCACTCAACGGACGAAGGTGTAGACGACGAGTTTTTAGAAAATGATGATGTTTCAACAGATGACGACAATGTATCCGAATGAATTATGTATGTTTATAAGTTTTTTAATCACAAAAATGAATTTCGGTTATATATGTTTTAAGTTTGTTTAATCACAAAATAAATTTGCATTTGGGGTTTAGGGTTTATGTGTAGAAGAGGTTAGGAGTTTGGTGGTAGAACAGGTTATAAGTTAAGGAAGTTGTGGTTTGGGGTTTGGGGTTTGGAGTTTAGGGATTTATAAACCCTTTCCTCGTAAAACCCTAGTAAAAGAAAACACGGGCATATTTATTTCCTCGTAAAGCCCTAGTAAGGTTTACTAGGGCTTTACGAGGAAAAGTACACGGGCATAGCAAGTTCCTCGTAAATGCTTTTCCTCGTAAAGCCCTAGTAAAAGGCTTACGAGGACCTTACGAGGAAATAGAAACACGGGCATATCTATTTCCTCGTAAGGCCCTAGTATAATTACTAGGGCTTTACGAGGAAACCAAATTCCTTATATATACTCGAACAATCCAGTTTCTCATTTTCTAGTAACCTTCTCTCTAAATCCTCTAAAGGTACTCTCTAATTCGTAGTTAGGTGATTAGATTAGGGAATTTAGATTAGGTGGTTAGTTTAGGGAATTTAGATTAGGTGGTTAGTTTAGGGAATTTAGATTATGTTCGTTTACTTTTTATTCAGTGTTTTTTTAAATTATACGGTGAATTAATGTTTCGATTTTTTTTTTAAATATAGATGCCTAGACAGAGCAAGCTTGCTAAGGCTGCCGGTAGGAGGACGTCTTCTCTCGAGGGGAGTCACTACGGAGACATGTTTGGGCGTCAGGATGCTCCGGGTTCATCTTCGTCAGCTCCCGGTTCATCTTTGATTCCCGAGACTCAGGGAGCTTCTACGGCGTCCCGGGAACCACATCCTCCTCATCCTCCTCCTCCACCGGTCGGGGTTCATCCCGATTTGGATGTGCCGCCGAACGCACCCTTTGCGGTGTACACGGTGGAGGATATTTTGGCCCTTCCAGGCAGAGAAGGACTCGCAGAGCTAGACCCTATCCGACGGGACGGCCGAAACGTATTCTGGTATGTTTAAATTTTAAAAAAGTTTTTTTAATTTATTTTTTAATTAACAAAATATTTAGAAATTAATCTAATTAATGATTTATTTTGTGTCTTCCCAGGTTTGGTGTTGACAATTGTGTCGGATCTAGCGTCTCGGACTGCATTAAGGGATACTTTCCCGATCCAGCTCCAAACTGGAAGATGACGAAGAGCAAAAAAAAAAAGACGTGGTTCAAATCATTCGCTGTAAGTTTAATTAGTTAATTTATTTTTAATTATTTAAAATTATTAATATTATTGAACTAATCCGTTTTTTATTTTACCTTGTTACAGCAAAAGTATCGTTGGTCTATTGGGATTCACCAACGGGTGAAGAAGGAGTTTGAGGCCAAGGCAAGAGCACGATTGCTCGACATGGTCTACAACTGGAAGGGCGACTACCAGGTATAAATTTATAAATTATAATATATATATATATATAGTTTTAAAAATATTATATACTTTAATTAATTCTATTTTTTTTAAATCAGGTGGATGGTTACGAGGCCGGGAAACCCGATTGCCTCACAACCACGGTGTGGGATGGCCTCATCAACTTTTGGGGGTTGCCGGACTCGGTCAGAACCTCCAACACAAACTCCGAGAACTGCATGACCAAAGACGAGCATGGCAACACCAAGGTTCTTCACACCACTGGTCGAAAACCTCACGCGGGAATTCATCTAGACATGGTAAAATGATTTTAATAACTATTTATATTTTATTTAAATATCCCAAATTAATATTTAATTTATGAATTAATTTCAGGCTAAGGAGACAGGAGTTCTTCCGTCTCTGAAAGACCTATACGAGAGGACCCACCGGAACAAGGCTGGGCGGTTTGTAGATCCTGCTTCCGAGCGGATCTACAACGAGGTTGTTGCCCGAGTTGACGAACGCCAGACCCAGTTGACTCAGCAGGCTGGGACTCCAGTCATATTATCCACTGTTGAAGTGGATAAGATTTACGAGGAGGTAAATAATTTCGTTTTACTATTAATTTTAAATATTTTTTAAAATTTTTTCTTAATGTTATTCATATTTTTAATTACAGGTCGCCCCTAAGAAAAAGGGGCGTGTCATCGGGATTGGCTCGGTTAACAATGTCCCTGCAGCGATATCATCTTATCATCAGCAGCAGCACGATGTCAATGCTCAGCTGCGCTCGGAGTTGGCTTCGCTCACCCAGCATGTCACTTCTCTCATCAATGTCATCGACATTATGGCGGTTGGAAACCCGCATTTGGAGGAGATGTTGCGTCAGAGACGGGAAGGCGGAGAGATTCCACCATCACAGTCACAGCCGGCCACCAACTACGGACAAGATTTCCCGAGCCAGGACGACTTCGTTCAGCAATTTCACGACCACCATCCGTAGTTTTTTTTTATTTTAATTGTATATTATGAATTTTAAAACTTTTTGTATATTATTTAGTTATTTATAAAATATTTTGTTTTTTAGTTTTTATTTATAATTTTATTTTTTTTAATTTTTAAAAAATAAAATAATTATATTTATAATTAATTTTTTTTAATAGGGAAAAA
The DNA here is from genome assembly GCA_905132885.1 of Moricandia moricandioides. NCBI lineage: Eukaryota > Viridiplantae > Streptophyta > Magnoliopsida > Brassicales > Brassicaceae > Moricandia > Moricandia moricandioides. The sequence goes on along the minus strand of CAJHQQ010001432.1, from coordinate 30,675 downwards.
ACCATTTCAAAGCAAAATCCTCGTAAGGATTCCAAGTAAAATCCTCGTAAAATTTCCTAGTAAGTTCCTCGTAAAGTTTTACTACGATCTTACTAGGAAAACCTTACTACGATGTTACGAGGAACTGCTGCGAGGAGCTTACGAGGAAACCTGACCCATGACTTTACGAGGAAATGTTTCCTCGTAAATTAGCTACGACTTTACGAGGAAAAAGGCTTTACGATGAACGTTTTACGAGAAAACGAGTTTCCTCGTAATTTCCTAGTAAATGGCCATTTACTAGGAAATTACGAGGAAACTCGTCCTAGTAATGGCCGAGTTTTCTTGTAGTGCCTATGGGTGAATTCTAGCAGGTTGTATCACAGGAGAGGAGTTAGGACCGGTGCACTGAAGGGCCGGCTGATCCGCCCGGTTGTGGGGTATGCCGTTACAATTTTAGGATTAAAGTTCTTGCTGAGAAAGTAATTGTGATGGAGACTGAGAGGTTGAAAACTCAAGAATATGGGTTGTATCATTATCTGTAGTTTTTTTTTAACTAATGTTTATTGATTCAAAAAAAATGTTTGAATCATCCATTAAATCCTTGTGACAAACCAAAATTGTAGCTCTTCAGGCAGGCCACAATCTCCCTTTGTTCAAAATGATAGAAGCCGATTTCAAATTGTCTTGTCTATCAAGCCCAGTAGTGTCATTGCTGAGCGTGGAGCCTCACCATGTCTTTGTGTGTTTCTTTCTATCCAAATGGTATGGACTGCAGCTTGAAAACCATACAAAAAGAAAAAAGTGTGGACTATGGGCATGTGAGTATCCACCAATAATCGTGGTAGATTTGTCCAGTCAAAATGCAAATTGGTTGCCAAGTAAACCCTTCATTATCTGCGACCATATATCCCTAAAGTAGTTGCAGAGAAAAAAAGAGGTGTTCATTACTCTCCATATAACCTTTACAGAGGATACATTCTGTGTTTGTCCCGGATCCCATGCAAGAATCCTATCCAGATTGGATAGTCTGTCAAGCATATCCATCCACGTAATAAAAGAGAACGTTGGTGTCGAGTGACTGAACCGTACTCCTGCAGTCCAATCTGTTCTCGGTCAGACCGTCCGAATGTTTTGCCATGTTTTCTTTGAACTGAAAGTTGGTTTATAGATGTCACCCATGTGCTTCCATAAGGGAACATCTTGAGCTCAATTTTCTAGTATAACCCATTGTGTATCATTGATCTTTTCTGGCAAGAGTTTTTTTTTGTATTTCAATGCAAACTCTATCAAATTAACCCTACGAACTACTCTTGCTAAGAGAAGTCAAATTTTAGTATTTAGGGATCGGGAGCCTGGACACACAATAAACTCAATACAATCGCGATTAAGCTAGACAAATAGATAATAAGAAGTAAATAAACAATAACAGATAATTGATTGATTGGTAAGTAAACAATAATAATAAATATCTAGATATAGGATTTCAGGTAAGTGGATTATAGAGGATAGAAACCAAGGGTATTAATCATAGAACTCGATATCTAATGTAAAAGACGACCAGCTCTCGCTGCGAGTCTAATCTATTGACTAAGTTTGATGTTTCAGCTCTCGCTTGTTGACACAGAATGACTGTCGATCGATGGCAATGATTATGTGCCGATCGATGGTCTCTTGAGTCAAGCTTTATGACCTAATTCGATAAGTTCACTAAATTAACTAAATCAACTCTCGTTTGTTTCTAGCAACCTAGCTCAACATGATTAATTCTGGTAGTAGACCATGTTCTCGTTTGCGCCTAACTATCCTATGATCAGGGTTCTAGTTAGTACTCTAGAAGAGAAGAAATAAACACAATTCTATTGATAGATCTAATAATCACCCTAGAAATTCTATCGTTTGGCTAATCCATCAATACCATTAATAAACCCTAAACTTAACAAAAGATCTACTCTGACATGATCTTTGTCACAGAAATCATAGATGAATATAATAAATATAATATAAAACCAGAGGAGTTTCAGGAGGAATCTGCAGTTCCTCTTTTCTCTCCTAACCCTAGAACAATGAATAAAATAAAGCTTGCTAAGCATAGTCATCAACAATGGGTTAGAAAACATATAAATAGGGTTTTAGGTTGTCCATGGGTATTTTGGTAATTTGTGATGGTTTCTGGGCTTAAGTCGGCCATAAAAAAAGTCGGGCCTATCTTCTGGGATCACCGTCAAAAGACACCAAGGTTGTACCGTCGATCGACACTCACTCATCTTCTAGACAGCTTCCTCTCGCGAGACAAACATACCACTCTTCAGTAATTCAGGCATAACTTTAGATCTAACCGTTAGATGGACCTAAAAATAGTGGAATTGGAAAGATAACTAAACTATATATCTTTTATCCAAAGATGAACTCATTCACACCGTGGGAATGTCCCCATCTATAGCTAAACATCTGACGCGTTTATGAAGTTCTGCATCTCAAAAAGCTCTAAAATCATCAAAGTTCTCCAGAACGTACCTGAACCTGAAAATAATCTAAAACATACTCCAAACACATATAATAGACTCTAAATAGGGCTTATATCATGGCAAAATAATGATAAATATCAGGCCCTATCAACTCCCCCAGAGTTAACATTTTGCTTGTCCTCAAGCAAACAAGGCAACCTGTGAAAGAGGTTTGAAAAGCGAGGACTCACATAATATCTAAGTATAAATTTCATCTTACTTTGTTGAAATCACATCCCATCAATTCAATCACAGAGAAATTTTATATATCATATCCTAGTATAGCAACCAAATCCATTCTACCAACAACTTAGCAAATACTAGTCCGACTCACCCCTCTACTGATTTTATTTCTTTGCATAAAATAAAAATGCAGGCTTTACCCTGGGAGTATCGATCAAAGAACACATGGAATCTTACTCATTCAAGTATCTAAGTACACATGTAGTCTTCTTTGATCTATTTCATCTCTCTCTTCTCTCAGTCAATGTCTCCCTTCTTTTGAGGGTATGATTTTATTTTTTTAATTGACTGAGATATTTGGATAGACTTCCATGAATCAAACCCTAATGGTTTTTGTCACCATATCATGTTCACTTCTTTTTGACCTTTATCTCTTTCTAGAATTATATTAATTAAGCTTTAATGGTTGTAGCCACCAAATCATGTTCAACTCCTTTTTTAATCTGAAGGGGAGAGAGAGGGGAATTAGAAGCAAGCAGACTTTTAGCTTCCAGACTTGCAGAATAAATCTGATCAAGTGTATACCAAGTCCCAAAACAAGCTGATAATGTCATGATAGTGTTGGAAATCAGTTTTGGTTCCTTCAAACTTTCTAAGAAAGTGTAATATAATGGCAGAGTGATCCCCTTTGGTATCTCTAGTAATCTCTGCAAACAACCTTCTAAGAATGGTGCTAAAGTGTGGTTAGTCAATAATAAATTTTGATCATAGTCCCCTTCTTGACTCTATAAAACTTTTTGATAAACTTATATATATATATATATATATATATATATAAGACTCAAAACAAATCAAATAACATCAGTGAACCTCCCCCAGACTTAAACTACACTGTCCCTAATGTAATTCGTCCCGGATTGGTTAGGAAAAAAATAAATCATAAGTAAATAGCTTAAGAGAGAAATTCGATACCAGACTTTGTAAAAGAGCATCGATCGATGTCACGATGTTGATGTCGACCAATGGTCATGTTTCATGGTCGATCAATGTTGATTCTTTAAAATCGATCGATGGTACACATGTAAGCTGCTACTCCTTTTTTAGAATATGCATAGATAATAAAACTCAAAATAGACCACAATATCTGTAAACCACCCCCAGACTTAAACAACACTATTACCAGTATTATACAATATGAGATTGGTGAAGAAAATAATTCATAAGGACCAAATTTAACAAGGAAAAACGATATACATGCTTGATGATAGTGACCGTCCATCGATATAGTTAAGTGGCGATCGATCGATACTGATCAAGTGTCAGTCGATGCTCTGTGCAGACTATCTTCCTCGGATCCTTTGTTTTGAAAACCTGTAATAATAAAATAAAATCTAAAATCAGACTAATATAATTGAAAACTTACTAAACAACGGGTTGCCTCCCACTCAACGTTTGTTTATAGTCTTTATCTTGACGTTTTGGAGTTCTGATTCAGTTCTGATGAGATTGGGGACTTGCTCCAAAATAATTCCCAATATCCAATGTCTTTAGCTTCATCGCTTTTTTTTGTGAAAGCTTCCATATACTATTCTCATTTTTCTATCATCTCAGCAATAAGGAGTGCTCGAAGAATTGCAAACGGCTGTGAGAAGCATCTTCTGTGCACTTCGTATTTCCTGACATCATCTGAGAAGTGGGGAATCAATGAAAATTCAAAACCACCCTTGGTCGTATTCTTCTTCTTCCAGTTCCTCTTCTTTTTCTCATTCTTCTTTATGCTCATTACCCCAGACTTGGCTGTTTCTGTCTCTAGGTGAAGAGATAAGCTAGGGGTATTGATCGACAAAGAGAGTGTACGTAGTGTCGATTGATGCTAGCTTATTGATGTTGTTCGATACTGGTTCTGTGTGGTCTTCGTCGACTTTGCTTGTAAATCTCAACCCTGGTTGAGAAACTGCTGCATGTTGATGATCATCAAATACCCCATTGTAGGAATCTAGATGCACACTTCTATCTGGTGGGATAGGCGATTCAACTTCAAATACAGCGCATGGAACCACAATCTTCACAGGATCATGTATTCTCTTCACTCTTTTGTGAAACACATCAGCTTCTTATGTGCATATATGTGGTCTCTGATGTTTAGGGACAGTAAGATGTGAGGTCTTGGAAACGTGCATTATCTCCTTAATCGGTCCTGGTTCAATAATGTAACCTGGTTTTTGTCCAAAAATGAGTGTCGATCGATTTCGGATGGGCGGTGTCGATCGATATCATTAGGTGGGTGTCGATCAATGTTAGCCTTTGGTTAAGTCTCTATATATTTTCCCGAAGTGTGCTGAGCGACATCAAGCTTCATCTCCAAGTATTGATCCATATCTTCAAGCTTTTCCTCCAGCTCTAAGAATTCTTCCATATTAACTTTCCTACTCAAATCCAAATACCAAAGTTATTCTCTATCCTCTACCTCCAAAAGATTTTCCATGGTGATTTCTCTGTCGACATCTGGAGCATGATATCAAACTTGATACATCGGTGCTCTCTAGTGTCGGGTCTGCAATGTCCTGAGGACAAATCGATCTTTCAAGGGTTTCGATAGATGTCAATCGACAATAGGATTTTGTGTTGATCGACGTTGAGGTGGTAGTTTTGATTGATGTTGAGGTCATGGAGTCGATCGACGCTGAGGTCATAGTGTCGATCGATGCTGAGGTTGAATTACTAATATCAACTTCTTCTGCTCTGCTCGGCTCAGATCCATGATGTTCATCACCTTTCTGTGTAACCTCATCTTTCTGTTGAACCTGATGAACTGACTTCTTAGCGCGAGTGCTCAATGTTATACATTCTCCATTTGTTTCATTATAAAGAACACCCAACATCTGACCAAATTTAAACATCAACTCCTTTTCCCGGCTTTTAACCTTCATGTCCAACATATCATCAATCTTCTTTAGTCGAGCTGCTGCAGCATCAATGAGAAATTTGTTGTGGAAAGTGCTTTTAATGTCCTCCCAACATGTTAAATATTCTGGCTGCAGTTGACTGAACCATCTAAATGCATCTCCAGATAGAGAATATGGGGAGATCTTGCAGAGCATGTGGTATTCAGACACTTCATTCTGCTCGCTCCTTGAGACTAGACCCACAAGTTCTTCAATGTGTTCCTTTAGATCTTCGTGAGGCAAACCCTGAAAAGAGTTAAGACCTGCCCAATCATACCATTCATGGCTCAACTAGAAGTCATATATCTCAGCAACAACAATGACATCAGGGATCACAGAACCATGTGCATTAATTAATTTTCATGTACTGCTGCGAAGGCGACCTTCTTCGTCTTGTAAGATCTCATTGTCATCAGACTTAAATATAAGAACTTCAATTTCCTCTGTCTTATCGCAAATGGCGTCGATCGACGGTGAAGTGTGGGTGTCGATCGATGTCATGATGTTAGTATCGGTTGACGATGAAGTATTGGTGTCTATCGATGCTCGCTTCTCTTTGCTAGCGATCACTGCTTGGAGAGTGTCGACTGTCCTCGTAGACTTATGGATCGTGCGCGAATCAACAGGTTCCTTTTTTGAAGAACCCAAAAATCCTCTCCTCATTGCTTCATGGTACTAATATGTATGTACCTGAACCATAAGAAATTTTTTTATGTAAGTAAACTATATAGAAAAATACCTAGACTGAATCAAACAAATTGAGTCTAATGACGAATCTTCGCTCCATGGCAACAATACCAAATTTGATAGGAGGGTTTTTATGTATTTCAATGTAAACTCTATCAAATTAACCCTACAAAATAATCTTGCCAAGAGAGATCAAATTATAGTATTTAGGGATCGAATCTACAGGGAGCGTGGGCACACAATAAACTCAGTACAGTCACGATTAAGCTAGGCAAATAGATTAATAAGCAGTAAATAAACTATAGCAGATAATTGGTTGATTGGTAAGTAAACAATAATAATAAATATCTAGATCTAGGGTTTCAGGTAAGTGGATCATACAGGATAAAAGCAAAAATTATTAATCATATAACTCGAAGTATTAATCATATAACTCGATATCTAATGTAAAAGACGGCCCACTCTTGCTGCGAGTCTAATCTATTGACTGAGTCCGATGTCTCAACTCTCACTTGTTTACACGAAATAACCGTCGATCGATGACAATGATCATGCGTCGATCGATGGTCTTTTGAGTCAAGATTTATGACCTAATTCGATAAGTTCACTAAACAACTCTTGTTTTTCTAGCAATCTAGCTCAACATGATTAATTGTGGTATTAGACCATGCTCTCGCTTGCGCGTAATTATCATATGATCATGGTTCTAGTTAGCTACTCTAGAACACAAGAAATAAACATAATCCTATTGATAGATCTAATAATCACCCTAGCAATTCTATTATTTGGCTAATCCATCAATACCATTAATAAACCATGAACCTAATAAGAGATCTACTCAGACATGATCTTTGTCACAAAAATCATAGATGAATAGAATAAATATAATATAAAACCAAAGGAGTTCCAGGATGACTCTGCATGAATTCCTCACTTCTCTCCTAACCCTAGAACATTAAATAAAAGAAAGTTTGCTAAGCATAGCCGTCAACAATGGCTTGGAAAACATATAAATAGGGTTTTAGGTCATTCATGGGTATTTTGGTAATTTTTGATGGCTTCTGGACTTCAGTCGGGCCTGTCTTTTGGGATCACTGTCGATCGACACCAATTCTGTGCCGTCGATCGACACTCATTCATATTCTCAACAACTTCCTTTCGCGAGGCAAACAGACCACTCTTCAGTAAATCTAGCATAGCTTTAGATCTAACCGCCAGATGAACCTCAAACCGGTGGAATTGGAAAGATAACTAAAATATCTATCTTGTATCCAAATATGCCGCTCAAGTGCACCGTGGAAAGGTCTCCATCAATAGCTAAATATCTGACGCATCTACGCAGTTCTGAATCTCAAAAAGCTCCAGAATAACCAAAGTTCTCTAGAACGTACCTGAACCTGAAAATACTCTAAAGCATACTCCAAACACATATAATATACTCTAAATAGGACTGATATCATGACACAATAGTGGTAAATATCAGGCCCTATCATTTTCAATCTCTGTCAGCAGAGCAACACAATGTTGTCGTCATCGTCTACTACCCATCACCGACGCCACTTTTGCATTTCTTCTGATTCCCGTATCTATGAAACCATGCTCTCATGCGATATCAATTAAGTGACCCATAGTGCTCCATATATCATACCAAAAAGAGGTTTGTGAGACATCCTTTACTTCCACTCTGTGAAAGCTCTGGGCAAGATCTTTATGCTTCAGTAATTTCTTCCATATTCAGGAGCCTCCATTTAGCTTACTAATTGACCAGAAGTTTTATCTCGCAAGAGATATGTTTGTACCCATTTCACCCACAGAGATGGCTTAAAAGATGTGATGCCCGAGATAAACCTCAAACAACAAAGTATATTGACATCACATAGATGCCTCAAACCCAATCCACCTTCCTTTTTGGCTTGCAAACAATGTCCCAAGATACCTTTGCCTTTTTGAATTCATAGCGGGCCTGGCCACAGGAAAGTCGAACAGAGCCGCTCCACTTCTTTAAGGCAATATCCTTGAGGTAATCTAAAAGCTGATATCTAGAAAGTTGTAGTACTTACAATTACTGATTTGATCAGCTCAAGTCTTCTCGCCATTGAAAGTGATCTTACTGTCCATGAGGTGATATGTTTTTTAATTATGCCCGTAGGGGTTTGTGGTCATTTGAAGTCCTTTTCCGTGTGAGAAGAGGAAGACCCATAGAATGAACTGGAAGCTGGCCAGTGGCAAACTCAAAACGAGTATCCATTTGTTGCCGAGTTTGATCATTTACCCCGCATAAAAATACACTAGATTTCTCCGTATTGATTTTTAAGCATGAGATCTTTGCACAGTGATCAAAAACCACGACTATGCTCTCCACTGATCGTACTTTCCCATCTGTAAAAACCAAGATATCGTCTGCGAAACTAAGATGTGTTAGGCCAAGGTTTTGACATCGTGGATGATATCCTATCTTCCTTTTGGTTTCTGATTTATTCAAGAGCTTAGAGGACATTCATATAGATTGCAAACAAGTATGCAGAGAGAGAACAGCCCTAGCGAAGACCTCGAGCACTCTGAAACCCAGTGAATGAACTGATGCGGAAACTGCACTGCAGTTAATGTAATTGATAAGAATGACCATTGCAAAGTATCAAATGCTTTTAAGATATCGAACTTAATGGCACAACACGCTGAGATAGTGTTTTTGTGGTAGTCTTGCACTAGGTCTGTAGCGAGTAGTATATTCTTGATCGACAGCATGTCCTTTACAAAGGCAGACTGATTCAACGCTATAAACTCAGGCAGTGTGACTTTCAGTCTATTTGCTATGATCTTCGAGATGAACTTGTAGATCACATTGAAGCAAGAAATAGGTAGATAATCTTTCATTTACCGAGCTTCGAGATGTTTTGGTATCAATGCCATTGTGGTCGAGTTGTACCTTTTGGAAGAAACACCTTCACAAAGAATGATTTCACAGCTATGATGAATTTTGCTCCCACAAACTGCCAAGCTGATATGAAAGACTTTATTGTATAACCATCGTGACCTGGTGATTTATCATTAGGCATGGCGAATACAACTTTTTGTATCTCCTCCGAAGTTATTTCCTTTGTAAGTTCTGAAGCCATCTCCTGGGGATATCAAAATGGTAACACATCATCTAGTTCTTCCACACTGATACCCTCATAATCTAGAGGCTTATGTTGCAGAAAATCATTTAGAAAAAATTTTCAGCTTCTCGTTTAATCTCATCTGTAGGTGTAGCAATTGATCCACCTCTGCACTGGATTTATTTGATTGCATTTCTTGTTTCCTGAAGAGTTGCTGCCCGATGATAAACTTTATTATTCTTATCTCCCACACGGAGCTAATGAACCTTTGATTTTTTCTTAAGAAACTTTTCTTCTAGACTCGAGTTTTTTTCCCATCTCTCAATTGCCTGTATTTCTTGTTGCGAATTGTGTTGGCTAGGTATGTTCATGTTCTGCTCCTGATTCTGACAGAGATCGTTAAGTGCCTCCTTTGTTCGTTTAGATAGATTTCCCATACTTTTCTTTGCCAGTTCTTGTATGACAGACTTGAGAGATTTAACTTCTTTCCAAAACGAAATACACAATGATGTGGACATAAAGATTGGCTTTGTTGCAGACCAAAAAGCTTCAATCATCGGTTTGTAATCATCCAACTCTTTGATCACGTTGACGAATTTTAACAGTGTACGAGGACGAGGTACTTCTGGTTTTAGATTTGTCCTGCATCGTAAGTGATCCGAGCATCCCCCTCCTTCGAAAACACCACAACAATGCGTTAACATCATAGTCCAGTGGGTGTTTATTAAAACACTATCCAATTTTTGATATATGCCCTTAAGATCTTCTATTATTCCATGTGAATAACGGACCCTGTGAAGTAGAGTCGAATAGAGAACAATATTGGACACTCTTGAAAATCTTCCATCCCTCGAGTGACATGAGAACTCTTAGAGTGCTCATCCACCTCTAATGTTTCATTAAAATCACCAACAACCATCCATGCCATGTTTCTGATAATCGGTGAATCCTGGTGATTCCGAAGGTCTTTCCAAAGCTCCTTGCGTTCTTCAGCCATATACAAAGCGTACACGACTGAATAGAACAACTCTTGTTCTCCTTCCCATAGAATCAATACTTTAATCATTTGATTATTGTTGAAAAAGGTGTAAACCTTACTTCAAAATTCCAGACCAACCATAGTATTCCCATGTGATTGTGTTCGTAGTTACCGATCATAGACCAGTCTCAAAATACTGCTGAAACAATTTTTTGACTTCTACTCTCTTTTACCAGAGTTTCTCAAACTCCTCCATACTGATTTTTTTCTCCAAACAACAATTCTTTAAGACGAATGTTTATTCTTTTTTTGTTGAAACCTCAAACATTCCAGAAAAAACTCGACATAATTATTTTTTCTTGACGGTCCTTCTTCTTCTTACTACACTCGGATTTTCATCCTTTTTGCTAGAGGATGTAGAATTAGAAACCTCCAACCCCACAAAGATTACCTGAGAGCTCTCTCCTCTTGCTTCTCATGCTGTCCTTTCTCGGCCTATGAAATGACTGCATCTACATCATTTCTTTTCTTCTCTCAATTTCTCCCTCTTCTATTTCCACATCCTCTGTTTCGCATGTATCCTTCTCTTCTTCCTTCTCTTCTTCCCTGTCATCTAAGACTTAAAATCGAGAAGGTGAGCCCACTATGATATCCTCCATGAGTCGTTTTTCTCCCGACCATTCCACTTTTGTTGGAGAGACCTTATTCCATGTTTCCTATGTTTGTCCATGTTTTCTAACTCTTTCTTCTGCCTCTTGATCTGCATTTGTTTCCTTAGGCTGTTGTGATTCTTTACTAATCACCTCCAAAGCTGTAGATCTAATATGGTCAATATGTTCATCCTCTGTTGCTACAAGTGCCTTTTGTATCTTTTCTGCGTTGCTTTCATTCTTTCCACTCGTTGAATGAGCTGATGGTGTTGCATCATTTGGTTCGACAGAAACTTTGTCCTCTCCTAATGGCACACTTTGTTTTCCCAGCAATTTCACCTTATCATTAGCTCCACAATCTTTCTTAGCATGACCCCATTTTGTATAGATGCTACATCTGTCCAGTAGCCATAGGTAAACAAACTCAACTTCTGCATCAACTCCCATTTTTGATGTAAAATGGTGTCTTTCTGGAAATCCTTTGTCCACTTCTGCTTCCAATTTTTTTTTTGCCTCCTAAAAACAATTACATAACAGAGTATCTGGATTTAGACGATTCGGTTTTCCCACAACACTAGCTACGAAATCGAGGCGTTCCCACGAGAACATTCGTCGTGGAACATTTTTAATTGTTATCCACATTAGGATCACCTTTATCTCTGGCTCCTTTTCCTTCTCCTCCACAGGTGTCCACTTGGACGCCACCATTGGAATATTAACAATATTCCACATTCCTCTTCTGATGACACGTTTTCGTGTTGTTGTATCCTTTATCCACAACTTTACCATAGTGTCGTTCATCTCAAAAACTTCGATTGCATCTTCTTCTCTCCATGAGGATATATTTTGTTCACGATGATATGGATTCTTCCTACATGAGGTGTTGTTGATAGAAAATTCCTGACAACTAGATCCTCCCACAGCAGTACAATGTTCTGCAACACCACGACAAGCAGTGCTACCATCTCCTTCCCATCTACCACATCAACTTCATACTGATTTTCTTCTAGGTTTGACATGTTTTGAGATGAAAATTTGGCCCACGAGCCCTTCTGATTTGAAACTTTTTTATTTCACTCCCTAGATTTGTACTCACAACCGTTTTCAGAGGTTTTCCAGTGTGACTCTGGCGGCAGGGCCTCCGGAATCCATTAGTGGGGTGGCGGCATGGAAAACCCTTATCACCTTTTGTGTCGCTCTCCTCTGCTGGCGTGTCCCTGATCATTTTGTCGAGTTTGATTTGTTCTTAGTTTTAAGTTTATGTGGTGAATTTGGTTTGTTGGTTAAAAGATGATGAAAATAAAAAAATTGAACTTCATACCCAATCGATTACTCTTTTCTTTATCAACCCATCAATTCACAGCTAGTCTTCTTTTTCACATTAGTGTTGTTCGTTTGGCAGACGCAGCGTTCGGTGACTGCGGCTGAGGTTGCGTCTTCGGCTGCGTCATGTTCATTTAGTTGTTGTTTGTGTTACAAACACAGTCGCAGAAGTTGCTGCAGGTGCAGATTATCGCTTGTTTTGAGGACGCTGGACGCCGACACTGACGATGGACGCTGACACTAACGCTCATAAATTTAGTGTCCAAATTTTATTGACGCGAGAACGCAACGTTCAGACGTAGACGCACGACGGATGTATGGCGTTGATAAAACAAACAAGCTTCATAAAAATAGACACAAACGCAGCCGTAGGTGGCTGCATTTGCCAAACGAACAACAATATTCTCTATTACGTCTGTCACCTAACTCATGCTCGTTTCCTCACCGTCCCCGACTTTCTGGTATCATCCATCAGTTTCTTTTGGAATGGATGTCTTGTTCCGTATTCTCAATCCCAAAATTATGCCGCAAATATCCTCTTGTATAAACTCTATATTGGTGTTTTCCTTAGAGAGGCTAACCTCGATCAAGTTGGATTCGTGATGCTTTCTACTAGAGGTTAAGACTGTTTATGAGCCATGAGTTTGGACGAAGGTGAAGTTATAAATCATTAGTATAGTTTTTCTTTTATAATTTATATTATTACAGCATAATATCTACTTAGATTATGCCCTTAGTTTTTAGAGTTATTTACACTACCATGCCACTTTTTATTTGGTTTTTTAATTAATTTATATCAAAATCTAAACAAATATATTTTACCATTTAGAAAGAAGTCATTTCCATATATTCTAATATCTCTTATATTAAACTAATTAATACCTAATATAAAAGAAAGTAATATATATATATATATATATGTTAATATTTTAAATATGTTAATATTTTAAATTTAATAACTATTATCCTAATATGTAGGAATAATCAAATGATTACCCAAAAAATATTTTTGGTTTTTAATAATATAATAGAGTCAGAGGCTGTATTTTCAAGTTGTATGTATTTTCTAAATTAAATTCCTAGCAAACCTAATATTTTGTTAGGAATATATAGTAAACATTTAAACTCACTAACCACAAACTAAATTCGACCTAAACTGTATATATAGTACATAGAATCATCTCATTAAAAGACTATGTTAGTTGTATAAATATATAAAATATCTCTTAGTTGCCTTAATATATTAACCAATAAGACTTTAGAGGTTGATTACAAAATTTTGGTATATTTTTAACGGTATAAGAAATATGGTTAATAACATAGGTTTCTGTGAATATTTTGAATTTAATTTTAATTTTTATCCTCAATTTTAGGAATAACGAATAAATTTATAGTTAAAATTTTAACAAACTTAATACTTTGTAGGAATATTAAGTAAACATTAACAATTTTGTATATTAATATAGTCTTGTATATTAAGAACGATCATTACTTCTTCTTTCCGCAACACTAATTTAGTGTGAATTATACAATATTTATAATTAATTTTCAAAATATTACAATTTACCTACTATAAGAACGTAAATTAAGAATATTTTAGAGTATATAATAATTTTTCACATATCGAGTAATATTGTAATTGTTTATTTAAAAAAAAAATAATCCTCCACATAACTAGAGAATATTAAAAGGAAATAAATCATGCTCAGTGCGGATCAAAATCTAGTGTATCTATTAAAGTAGTCGTATATCTTTTATACTAACGAGTTAGACCTAGTGCCAGTGGTGCAGTGGTATATGTTCCTTATTGTAGCTTGGAAGGACGTTGGTTCGATGCCCAGCAATTGTCACTATTTTAGCAAATTGGAACGATAAAACAATGTCGTTTTAAGCATTACTTGATACGTTATATGCTGACTCAGTCAGAATTAATGATTGACTAACGGTTAATTAGTCGAAGTTGATTTTTGTACTGAATTGTAAGATTCAGGTTTGTAATTCATTTAGTTGTTTGGTTTGGGAATAAAATCGCAGTTACTCTTTTACAGGTCTGAAAAAGCACGACCGAAACTGCTGAGGTAAGGCCCTTTCCCCTTATTTAGACGATACCATTTTAAAGGGTCACTTTCGATCTAACAATTTCATTCGTGCTAAATACTACCCGAACAAATGGTCAGTGCCAAATATGACTTCAATTCAATTATACTTCAAAAACTACTTAAACTTTTTAAAATGTGCATAAATCTACACTGACATTAACAAAAGTTCGTCAACCGTTAACAAGATAAAAAAAACGTCGTTTTGATTTAATTTTTTTAATATGTTTATTTCATGACTCAAACCCATGCCTTGATACCCTTTTAAAGGAGCACACTAATCACTAGATTAAAGTAAATTTTTGAAAAATTATTACAAATTTGAAATTATAGAAACTAATATACTTCTTCATCTTATCCAATTAAAACTTTGGTGATGATTGTTTGTGTTTTGTATAAATACTAGGGTAAGCTTGAGCTACGCCCGAGATTTAAATATAAATGTAATTCAGATTTAGATAAATATATACATCATATGTTTCATATTAAGTGTCACTTTAGCTTTTTGCACACGAATTAAGAAAATAATTAATTTTAAATATTTTTTGTATAACAACATAATTACCTATACACCTAAACATACTTCAACCAATAGAAAAATAAATTTCAAAAAAAGAGTTAATAAATTTTGCATCGAAAGTCGAAAACGACACTTATTTTGTAACAAAAAAAATTTCTACAACGATACTTAATATGAAACGGAGGGAGTATTATATTAAAATCGACTATTAAAGTATAATTAATTTGCCAATTTACTATTATTTTTTTATTTATTGTATTGTCCAACAAATTTGAAATGATTAAAACTCACTATTTGTTGTATATTCAATATTGGAAATTACCGGAGGGTAAGCAATGCGAAATTGGAATTAGTTAAACTTTGTTTATGCTTTAGATACTTTTATCTTTATTTATTTATTTAGGTTTTCATGTAAACAATTGTTAAAATTTGCAACTTATTTAAAACTTAGTTATGATTTTTAAGTCATTGAGTTTTTATTTCTCTGACATCGGTCTTCGAGAAATCCCGTTTTCCGGTCAAATCCAAGAAATCATGTTTTCTCGCCAAATCCGAAAATCATGTTTTCCCGCTAAAACCAATAAATCGCCAAAATTGAGAAATCTTGTTTTCTGCCAAAATCGAGAAATAACATTTTCCACCAAAATTTAGAGATCACGTTTTCCCGCCAAACCCGCCAAACCCGAGAAATCGCCAAAATCAAGAAATAATGTTTTTTCTGCCAAAAATGAGAAATAATGTTTTTCGCCAAAACTGAGAAATTATGTTTTCCGCCCAAATCAAAAAAATCATATTTTTCTGCCAAAACCGAGAAATTATGTTTCCCGCCAAAACCGAGAAATCATGTTTTCCCGCCAAAACTAAAAAATCATGTTTTCCCGCCAAAACCGAGAAATCATGTTTTCCCGCCAAATCCAAGAAATCACGTTTTACTACCAAAACCGAAAAAATAAGTTTTTCCACCAAACCAAGAAATTAAGTTTTCCCGCCAAAACCGATAAATTAAGTTTTTCTGCCAAAATCGAAAAATCACATTTTTCGTCAATCTCGTAAAATTTTGATGTTCCGTTAAAAATGTGTTTTTCACGAAATTTATAAACTAGTTTTTTTTTCCAAAATCATAAATGTATGTTTTTAGGAGGCCCGTGGACACCCATTTATCCATTTGGTCTTTATCCAATTGGACCATAGACCAATTGGTCTTTTGTCCGGTTGGACCGTTTATTAATTGAGTGTGTACATAGCCCGCCCAAAATAATTTGGACTAGGTTGACCCATGGACGGGTTGCCCAGTTGACACCTCTAAGATCAGTATAAAACGTAGAAACCGGTTGTTAAGATATTCTATATCAAACGATAATAGATTCTTTTGGCAAACTAAGGGGCTGACTGGTGTAACCGCAGCGGTTGCGGCTGCGGTTGCAGGCGTTTACGGATGCGGGTGGTTGCGGTTTTATGCGTTATTAAGAGATTTAGGGGTTGACTGGTTTTCCCGCTACCACCCGCAAACGCAACTTTTGCGGTTGGTAGCGATTGTTGGCGTTTTGTAACAATCATACAAAACGCAATAAATCGCTTCAAACCGCTATAAACCTCTAAAAATCAAAAGCTGGTTCCAGCTAGCGTTTGCGGTTGCGGGCGGTTGTGGGAGGGTAAATATTTTTTTTTCAAAAAAACTATATGATAAAAAATAAAAATAATCAATTAAAATTTTAAATTAAATAATAAAATACCAAAATGTATACATTATATTGTAATTTATATTATAAAACTTTGAAGAAAAATATTTCTATAATTTTAAAATAATTTAATAGTATAATTTTATAAATATAATTTTTATATTTAGTATAATAATATGATTTTTAATATTATTATAATTATATAAAATATAAATATTGTTAGTTTATTATCTAACCACTGCTGCATTTAGTAGTTAACCAGTCATAAATATCCCGCAAACGCAACAACTTTTAACCGCTTTACCAGTCGTCCAAATCTCTTAATAACACATAAAACCGCAACCGTCCGCATCCGCAAACACCCGCAGTCGCAAACGCAACCGCTGCGGTTACACCAGTCAGCCCCTTAGATGACTAGTAAAGCGGTTAAAAATTGTTGTGTTTGCGGGATACTTATGACTGGTTAACTACCAAATGCAAAAGTGGTTAAATATAAATGAACAATATTTATATTTTATATAATTATAAAAATATTGAAAATCATATTATTATAATAAATATAAAAATTATATTTATAAAATTATATTACTATTTTTTTAAAAAATAGAAATATTTTTCTTTAAAGTTTTATAATATAAATTAAAATATAATATATATATATATATATATTTTATTTTTATTATTTCAATTTTAAATTTTAATTAAATAGTATTTATTTTTTTTTATATAGTTTTTTTGAAAAAATAATAATTTTTTGGCCCTCCCGCAACCGTCCGCAACCGCAACGCTAGCTGAAACCAACTTTTGAATTTTAAAGGTTTATAGCGATTTGAAACGATTTATAGCGTTTTGTATGTTTGTTACAAAACGCCAACATCCGCTACCAACCGCAAAAGCTGCGTTTGCGGGTGGTAGCGGGAAAACCAATCACCCCCTAAGTTTACGGCTATATGCGTTACAGTCATTCAGAAAATTTTCAATCAAAACGAGAAAATGAACTTCATTACCAAAAGTGTATCTATCTTGCTGTGAATGTTACTGTGTCAGTCTCTAATGAAGCACCCTATACTGTATCAGTCTCATGTTCTCCGTAAAGCCAAGGAAAAAATTGGATTTAACCGTCAGCTGCTTCATGATTTCCTTGTCCTGAAGATACATTTTCACTGTAGCTTATCACCAGGAGGGCTTACTCCTAACGACACTGAGTCTGTAAGTTCACTGTAATTGAACCATCGACTATTGAAGCTTAGGCAATCATGATCTTTCACTCATAAGAACTAAGAGAGATTGATGCTCAGTTATTTTGTTTGTTATAGTTGCTGAATAAAAATTAAAGGTTCGACCAGTTTATGCCTTGAACCGAAATTGAACTAAATCAAGTGAATCATGCACTATTTGGTTAGGTTCAATATGAATGCCCTAGACTCTCGAACTCTATATTATATATTAGAGATTGGATACAATGATTTGCATTCATCTTTCTCGCCTTCTTATCATATCATGAATTCAATCCCTCTTGAACTTTTTCATGAGAATTAGCCCATTCTTTTAAGGATCGCGGCGTTAGCGACTAGCGTCCAAAATTATAGATTACTTTTCCCCAAATATTTGGAGAGCAAGTCAACAACACCGGAAAACTAATCGCAGTCACCATTAAAAAAGTCGTAACAACCAGTTCAGTTGACACTGTTTTTTTCAGCGATAGGATCAACACCGGCAACACCCATTAAAATAGTCGCTGCGTTAATGCTCTATTTCTTCTGGCTAAATTTTCTCTCCAACAACGTGTGATTTCTGGTCGCTAAATATGGTCGCAGCTACTCCTTGCCGAACAGGGCTATTTCTAGATTGCCTACCAAGTCAATAGGGAGGTTTCGTTGCGTGTTGGAGCTATGCAGGTCCATACTTTGCGGTGCAGATTTTACCGAGTTGTTCTTAACCAAGTTTTCTGCTTGGCCTAGTCTCTTGTTTGCCATGGAAAGATTTAGAAACAATGAGTTTCTCACTTCTTCCCCTCAGGTTCATGGTGAAAATGAGAAGTCGTCCTTAGCCGCCCATGTTCAGTTGACATTATCTAATGACATGCCACTAGAATTTTATGGTCATGCCTCTGGTTTGTTTGTTTATGTCATGAGCCAATCTCAAAGGAGGATGAGGAGGGTGAGGAGCGTGAGGAAGATGAGAGTCTACAGCTCATGTGATAGGTAACCCTAGCAAAGGACATTCACTTTTGTCACCTAAAGTGAGGACGGGAAGTTATAATAGCTTTTTAGGGTTTGATCCGATTGTCAAGGTATTCAAGGTAGTGTCTGTCATGTCCCCGATTCTAAGTAGGATCAAAGGACTAGGCCATGGTTCGAGGGGATGAATCAAACCGGTCTTAGGACCTTATGGAAGTGTTCCATGGCCTAACGAAGGAGGTTAAGTGCACCAGACAGCTGGGACTTAACCCCATTGGTGACACATTAAGGATTTATTGACCCAAAAGGTTTGTGGCAGCTGGTCAAGGTTTAAGGTAGTTGGTGGCCTTGGTACGGCAGCTTCGAAAGCTGAATGGGACTTGGGGGAAGCTGAAGAAGAGTACTGGAGAGCTAAGGTGAGGTTCAGTCAGCTCAGGGAGCTTAGGGCCTAGCTCAATCAGCTCAGGCCGTTAGGGACTAGCTTAGTTCAGTTGGACAGTCCGGTGGACAGTGAGGCAGTTAAGACTGGTCCGGGTGGTTATGGACCCACAGTCTGACAATGCATGGACAGGGCTATGGTGACGTTATTAAGGTGTTAATGTAATAAAATATTCCTAAGGTATGATTTAATTCGACCGAGGAACAGTTGAAGGAAAGGAAGAACCGTTTGGGACGGTTATGGACGAACGGGTGAAAGTTACCAAGCGCGCCTTTTTGCCCAAGAACGGTTATTTGTCTTCTCTGTTTAAATAAACAAGTATGGGGCTTTCTTCTGGACACAAAAAACACTAAGGAATACATAGAGTACACATAGAGAGAAATCCTAAAGAGAAAGAAAGAATTCTCGGCCAAGGAAGAACTTACGGTGGTGAACGAGCACCTTGGTGGGAAAAACGGTTGGTGGGAAGGACTTACTTTGGAAATGGAATCTGGAGGCAAAGACAAAGCAGTAGGAACTCCTGAACGCACACCTAAGGTCAGTGGTGCAACCACCAGACCGATAACCGTACCCCCGGTACGTCCAAAAGGACCTACGGGTGGTGTTGGTTGGTTGCATCCATTCGTTTATTTGATTTGAATTCCTTCTCCTATCTTTTCTTATATTCTTATAGTATGTATCACGAGGAGGTTTTGAGTGGAAATTAGTGTTTAAATCGTGGAATGGTTAATTGATCCAAAAGATGGCCTAGGTGGACTATCCAGATGGAAATATAAGCCGATTATAGGTTTCCATGGGAGAGTCGTTTATAATCGATCAAATATTGGAAACTAACCCTTGATATGATAGCCTAAGGGGGTCTGGCCATAAATAAGTAGGGATTAAAGGGGATTAGATGGATTTATAGCAAAAGGAAATGAACTTTCATGCATAGATAATTTGTTAGAATATTGGTTGTCTTAATCAAAGTTAATGTTTGATGTATGATACATGTACTGAGGTTGATCGTGGTAAGACCAAGAAGCCCTTAAGACTCAAGCCAAGGGGTGGTGAGTGGTATAGGAATAGACCTTATTCTATTATGATCGATGTAATATCTTAGTGTGTAACTTAAACTTATGTATCGAATCTTGATTGGCATCAATAAAGGTCAATTTCATTTTATTCAGAATGGGTCGAGTAATTCTAAGGAAGAACATATATATGATCTTATAATCTAATAACCTCACTATAGATAAAAAGACTTGGTTAGGAAAATAATTTGCATGAACACTTGGTAAGTATTTATATGAGTTTCTAAATGGAAAGTTAAGATCTAAGAGACTCTATAATGGCATAAAATTTTAGACTTAGGAATTGGGTCTTACAAGTGTCATCCAAAGCTACTTATTCTTCTTGTTCCAATGTTCGTAATATTTTTACATTACAAACTTGAAAAATAAGGTGGAGGAAGATCAAATCTCCCTTACGCCATTATCCTAGGTCAGAAAGGATACGCATCAATGGGGATCTATATTACTTGACTCGAGGAAACGATGCAACTTACTATATAGTTTGCTTTGATATTTGGTCCACAAAGAGATAGTCCTTCCATCGGAGGACGAAGTCTCTAATTTCAAACCTATCCCCTTCCCAAAAGTAACCAACGACGAATCAGCAAGCAGAGTTGATCGCTTGCATCCATAAAGTAAGGTCGCTGGCAAAAATTATAATCACCTTTTCGTCGAAGGGTGAAATTGACAAACGCCCAATCTCCCCTTGTCGCGTTTTTTGCCACGCCTCATTCGACGATCAATTCAACACCAGCTCGTCTTGGCGATTTCGAAGAAACGAGCACGCGAGTCACCTCCTCAACACCACTTATCGCATCTTGTCTCCTCCTTCGACGAGCAGATCGGCACAACCTCCATTCGGCAAACTCGGAGCGGCAAGCGTCACCCCCTCTCCAACGAGCAACTCACCATGATCTTCTAGCGGCGAGCTCGAAACGACCATCACCGGACCCTCCATCACGACGAGCCGACCGACTTTGTTTCCTCGCCACGAGCTCCACCACGACGAGCCGACCCCCTCTTCGGTGGTCGCCAAATCCATCCCACCATCTGACACCAAGTCCAACAAACCGGAACCCTCGCGACCAGGTTTCTCCTTTGAAACACGCTCGTGTGAGATAGCCACCTTAAAATTTGTCCCTTCACCGCAAACAAGCAAGGATGATTTCCTCTCTCGACGAGCACTCAAAGAACCCGACTTCAGCTCACCATCTACCTCCCGCCGCGAGAAGAAGACGGTGACCTCACCCACGGTGACCTCATCACCCGTGGTGGCAAACGACGACAACGTCTCGGGACCCCTTCCTCGTCGCAGATCTGAACCGGCGAGCACGACACTCCCCACAAAGACGCCATCAAACGCGTTCGCCGACTCTCGCCCGCCGACCAACACAACACCCGGTGACCTTATTCCCCCATCCATCTCCAACATCTCCATTCTTTTCTCCTCCACACAAAACTATTCCAACCTTATCCTATTTCTTTTCACTAAAAAAAGACAAAAATGAGAGAGAAAGAAGCGAGAGAAAGAAAATACCTTTTTTTTATGTTTGAGACAATGAGACCAAATCCATACCACCAAGACACTTATAAAGAGAAATAAAAAAAAATTATTTTTCTGTCTCAATAGAGACGAAAAAGATTATTTATAGACCGATCTTATTTGTCTTAGGATATATAAATTCACTAGAGTTTGACACTTGGCAAACTATGGGAGAGACTATTGTTTGAGATGGGCCTAGCAACAAAGACCATTCACTGCTAGGCCCGAAATCAGGCACGGTCCATTAATTAAATGATGACTCTAGTAGAAGACAAGATTGTACTTTCACTATAAATGGAGGTGTCACAATCATCTGAAATGACATACCAAAAAGAAAATACCACTAAAGTCCAAGACGACCTCTCAACTCCGAACGAGCTCGCCTTCGACTACCAGAGAACTACCACCAGAAGTCCGAAATGACCTTTCCTCTAGGACGAGCTCGTTTTTGACGACCAAAAAACTTGTAAAGAGAATTCATTTAGATAATCTCTTTAAGTTCTTGTAATTTCCGAGCTTGTTCATTTTTGATTTTTAATACAAAATTTTCCAATCCCTTTATATTTAATACCACATTACATTATTGACCGAACATGGATTCAACACCTAGGTCAGAAAGGATATGCATCAATCGAGCTTTGTGGCTCGAGGAAACGATGCAACTTACTATATAGTTTGTTTTGATGTTTGGTCTGAGAAATTCAAGTTTATTTACGCAGAAGATATTGATGTTTATACTACTAGATTGGTTAATTATAAGGGTAAACCAAGTCTGATTAGTTGGTGACGTCATTCCTTTAATGCAAGTATGACTATGTGGGTTCTAGAGGATGTCGAGAAAAATGATTGGTGGAAACATGCCTACACTCTGAAAGGTGATAAATTCTCTGGCACTGGCTATTCTGTTTCATACGTTTCCGTAGTTGGAGTAACCGCTACTGGTGAAATTGCTTTGATGAAGGACTATTATCGCTTCAACCCATTTTATGTTTCCTACTTCCACCCCGAAAGGAACACTGTCAAACGTGTTGAAGTCCAAGGTTTTGAGAATCTTAGTAAAGTGTACGCCTTTGTAGACCATGTAGAAGATGTTACGTTTAATATGAAACCTCACCAGCTGCAACCGAAATAAAATACCATAGTAATTAAACAGAAGTAGTATTAGTAACTTGTCTGAAAAGAAAGATTATTGGTTGCTTTGTAAAAGGATCTAGAAATTACAGTCATTTTGTTTGTTTTCAGAAGCTTGATTTTAAAATAAAACTCATGATGATGAATATCCAGGAAAGCAAATTCAACATACCTTGGTTCCTGAATATAATTAAGAGTAAGAAAATAACAAATTAAGTTTAAGATTCATCAAAGGTTAGTTGGATACCAACTGAAACCGAGCAATGTCATAACAGAAGACTTGAGACAAACACCTTTGAACATGAAGTAGTTTGTTCTCAGACAAAGAAAAGCAGCTCGCCCACTACAACAAGGGGAAAAGACTTACCCAAACGAGTCCATCGACCAGAGAAGCATATCCACATACGACATGTCTCCCTCAGAAAGTAAACCGCATTCCATACTTCTTCATATAAGGTGATCAGTGGCGGTCCCAGCATAAAATTTTACTGGTTGCACAATTTAAATATAAACGT
The DNA here is from genome assembly GCA_905132885.1 of Moricandia moricandioides. Lineage (NCBI taxonomy): Eukaryota > Viridiplantae > Streptophyta > Magnoliopsida > Brassicales > Brassicaceae > Moricandia > Moricandia moricandioides. Next base: position 7,169 of record CAJHQQ010001432.1, on the reverse strand, counting down.
AAAAATTAAATATATGGGTCATAGAGGTGATGCCGTGCTTAGGTGTCGAGGGGCTTAAGGCAAATGAAAAAAGGAAAATTTGAAGCAATGACCATAAGAAAAAATAAATTAGTCAAATAACCATATAAAGCTAATGGTTAGAATATACTATGTATAATATGTATTAATTTCTCTTTTGTCCTCAAAACTTAAACACACACATTTTGGCATATTTCTTCTTCTTCTTCTCCACAATATAATTTCTTTCATTTCATGCTTCTTCTCTAACGATAATGAAAATTGTGTTGACTGAAAAAAATTCTTTAATGAAAGTTTATTATTACACGCACAGTTGATTGAAATGAATCAAGATCAAAACTTACCGTATGTAACAAAATAGGCATCACCGAAACAAGAACAAGCGGTAGTGAAACTCTATCATCAGCTTCCTCGATGATGGTGATTAAACCGGTGGAGATGAAGATTGACTGGAGACTATAAGTTTATATTTAGTTTTCTTGTTTATGGTACTCAAGATTTAGGAATGAAAAATCAAATGCCGTATTGAAGAAGAAGATGAACAGTAAACATATATTGTCTATTCTATATTTACCAAATGGAATGGAAATTAGACTTTATGAAAATACAAATATTTGAACGTCAGTTAAATTGTTAGTATATATTTTATTAATCAAAACTATAATCTTTGCATTTGCGTCGATGTATTGTGAAAATTTTGTTAGTGAAATCCTAGTCTTTACATGGTTGGTGATGACAACATTGGCAATACAGCGGAGCAACCTATTCTATACAACATTTATAGTATAGTCAACTTGTGGCAATTTTGTTTTCACATCTCTCCATAGTAAATTTTCTATATTTTAGTTTTACTATCACGATTGAGTCCCATTATAAGCGTAAATATTTATTAATGCATACTCAATTAAGTAATACTCAACTGAATTCATCGTTATGTAATCATAAACTATGTTTTTTACATAGAGATTGTAATATGTTTTGGTACTTATTGTGTTTTATGGGTTGAATGTTTTCTTTTTGCTTGGGTTGACTAGTAATATAAGTTATAATGAGAAACTATACTATACTATTTGCGTTGAATAACCAATATATAACATATTTTTGTATATTGTAAATACTAAATAATATTTTGTTTTAACAACACACTATAGTATAGTACAATATGTTCTTCTCCTACTCTTATTCTTCACCATTTTTCCTCCACCTTCTGTATCCTTCTTTTCCTCTTCATATTTTCCTTATTGTTTTTCCTCACTTATATCCTTTCTTCTCCTACTCTTTCATTTGTTTTTCCTCAACACACTATAGTATAGTACAATATGTTCTTCTCCTATGTCACTCATTACTCAAACTCTTTCATTCTTCGTTCCTCATGTTTATTATCTCTCACACCTTATGCTTCCTCATTCTCCTCCTACTCCTTTTTTATTAATATGTTTATTAATATGATATTGGTATGAGTGGAGTATTTTATACTATTCACAACATATATAGTATAGTATAACTTTCAGTTTTACATCACATTAGCGGATACACATGCATTTTATGACAAATACGAAGCAGCCTTAAACCATGTCTCAGTAATGTTCATGGCCATGCTACAACTATATGGTGGCCCATATGCTAAGCTAAAAGTTCTGTAATTTTCTTCTTCTTCGTTCTTCTTCTCTTCATCATCTTTCTAGGCTTCCACCTCTTCATTATTCTCTTTACATTTTTCTTCATTATCTTCTTCATTCTACTTCTACTACTACTTATTCTTCTTCTTCCTCCTCATTTTCCTTATATTTCGCAGTTACAATTTATAGAAATTGATTAGTGTATACTATTCTATTTTATAAGAATAATACAGTTGTTATAATATATTTATCTTCTCTTTTTTTTTGTTTTCTCTTTCTTATCTTCTAGGTGCAATTGATAAGAGTAAATTATTCTATACTATAGACTTAATAATATGATATAGTAAAGTTTTTCAGTTGTATACATCACATCAAAAACACACACGCGCAAAAAAGGAGAAACTTGTCCAACATCGTGCAAAAATGTCACATCTACCGGCTACTTTATTACATGGTTATTTTGCTAATTTATGTTCTCAATATAGTCATTTCACCAATTCACCCATGAAAAATGGGACTTTTTACATATATATATTATATATATATATATACGTGTGTTTTTCAAAAAAGAATTGTAATACAAATTTGAAATGAGATAAAATAATTTTCAAAAAATAAAAATGTCTTTATTCTTTTTAGTAAACTCTTTCACTAGATTTTCATAATCTAGCTAGTTCTTAAATAATCTTATTCTTAGGTTTATAACAAGATTATAATTAACTTTTCTTTTATACTTTTATGTTTCCAAAGATAATTTTGATTTTTTACGCTTGGTGAGAGAAAAGAAACTGGCAAAATTGTAAAAAACATATTTAAATCCTTAATTTGCAAATTAAATAGAGAATCTATTTAAAATTAACCGAAATTTGTATTCTTTATTTATTTAAATATTTGGATTTGCTGTTTGGAGATACATATTTTGATTTTGAAAACTTGACAAGAAAAAAGATTTTTTTTCCTAGAATCTTATTTGAAAAAAAAAGAAAATTAAAATCAATTCAGGGAGTTGAACTTGAGATGGGGACAACTAGAATTCAATATGTATAATTGTAAATTTATAACTATATGATACACAAAATGCAACGACAATGGGCCCCAAAAGTCTTCTATTTTTTGGGGCATGAGGGAAGGCCTTTTTAAATGTACATTAAGCACGGCTCTGCATAGAGGGAGTTCGAACCCAGCATAAATATAAATGTACAAATATATAAGTGATAAGGTGATTGGTTTTCTGCTTTATGCTTCTTTAGAGCACTAAGTCGATGTTTATCCACGGTCTCTTAAATGGGGTTCTTAACTTATAATTTCACGTTTTTTTTTTATTTTTTTTTTAATTTTCCCGTTAAGAGACGTCTCTTATGTCTCTTATTTAAGAGACGGTTCTTAAGTTTTCTTAATTAAAAGTTAAGAAACGTCTCTTAGAAAAGCTAAGAACTCCATGGTAAGAGACCTGCAATAAACATGCCCTAAGTCCAGTAGACCCAGAAAAATAAACAATGGTTTTTTTAAATGTACATTAAGCACGGCACTGCATAGAGGGAGCTCGAACCCAACATAAATATAAACTAGCCTTTCATCCGCGATTCCGCACAGATGTTATTTTTGTGAATGACTAATATTTTAAGCAATTTGTTTGATATAATTGTATATATGACTTGAACTCAATATTCAATATTCGTTATCCTATTTGGGATCCCATACGCTTCGAAAAACGGATATTCAGGAATCATGATAATGATTTTACGGATTCGATTGATCAAGTACAAATTAGGATAGCAAAATTTTAGGTCTGGATATCGGATCCAAATATTAAATATTGAAAATTTAATTATAGTTATCTATGTATATTATATATACTTTTATATAAAATAACTAAAATTTTAATTTTATTAAAATTTAATGATTTTAAGCTTTTTTAAACAATAATTTTAAATACACTAAATAGATGGTTAATAGTAAATTTTTAATTTAAAACAAATGTCGGGATATCAGCGTGTATTCGGATTTTAGTCCGAATATCCTAACCCCAAATATCCGGATCCGGATAACAATTTTATGAATCCGACGAATGCATATCTGAATCCGTATATCCTAGAATACCCCAGATATTCGATCTGTCCTAGACCTAACTGTGTATATGTATTATATGGTGATTAAATTTTTTAAATTTATAAATTACATAAGTTATTCTTATTAGATATATATCATACAAATGATAATACATTATATTTTTTTGTATATATAACCATTTATAATAAATATTAGTATGTATTTTAGTTATTAAATTGTTATGGAAAGTTATATGATTTTGTTATTGTAAATGAATAAGTTCATATTATAATCGAAAATTATTAATATTGTTATCTTTTTTATAGTTCAAATATAGTTGGTAGCTTATATGAATATGAATAAAAATAAAACTAATTTAATGTTATATATATATAATTCTGTTTTTATTATAAAAATTTGGAAGACACATATACACTTTTTATGAAATCTTCAATTTAAAATGAACAAAGATTGTTAATTGGCGTATCCCAGATTTTTTTTCTTGTTAAAGAGTCAATGTTTAGATGTTTGGATACATGGATAATATCAGTGACATTCTTTGTAAATATTAAGTAAATCAATGGTTATTTCTTAGGGGTTTTTGCAAAAGTAACTCAAACTTGGAGTCAAACAGAAAACTAATATTTTCTTTTGACTCATTTTTTTTTTGAGATTTTCACCCCACACCTGCATTTTATCTACGAAAATGCCATTAACTTTTTTTTTGGTTTTTCGAAAATGGCTTCTTTACTGTCTCAACCTCATCATCTTCAAGTATTTACAATATTGCCACTACCATGAATAGTTCAACAACCTTGTACTACCTGTTTGGAGCTTTTAATGCCCTTTAATGCACGTAAATCTCTTTACACTCTCTCTGTTTCAATTGTTATGAACTAAAAACAACATTTCATTCACTTTCTCTCCATATTCATCCAAAAAACTCAAGCTTTTGATTCAAAATATTTTATGGTTGACAAAGCCATATTTCTTTCGTTTTGACTTACGGTTGCTTTCGTTTGAGGTTCTGGGTGGTTGGAGAAGACCCTGTGTGCAAACGAAGTCATCTCACCTAGTTTAAGGTACGAATTTTGAATTTTTTTCAAGATCGGTTCGCGTAGAAGACTTACTCGTAAGTCATCTGTATGTAGAAGACTTACTGATAAGTCTTTTGGTCAAAATGAAAGACTTAATCTAAGTCGTCCGGCTTTGTTTGTTAAAAAAAAAAACTCCAAACGACTTATATATAAGTTGTCTACGAAAATGGCTAGTTTTGCATTTCACCGAATCGTGTCAGATCTTTGACTATTTCTGGACGACTTAAAATTCAGTCGTCTCTGGGAAAGTTAAAATTTCAATATTTTATTAAACTAGACGACTTACGTCTAAGTCGTCTTAGGTTAGTTTTGTAATTGAAAATAAAACTTGAAATTTAACTTTTACCAGACGACATAATTGAAAGTCGTCAAGCCAGAAGACTTAATTTAAAGTCGTCCGGGAAAGCAAAGTCGTCCATAAATTTTCCCCAAGTTTTCTGGTCAAACTTGCTTAACCCGGACGACCTTAAATTAAGTCGTCTGGCTGGACGACTTTCAATTAAGTCGTCTGGAGAAAGTTAAATTTCAAGTTTTATTTTTCAATTACAAAACTACCTAGGACGACTTCCGTTTAAGTCATCTAGTTTGAATAAAATATTGAAATTTAACTTTCCCAGAGACGACTGAATTATAAGTCGTCCAGCAATAGTCAAAGATCTGACATGATTCGGTCAAATGCAAAACTAGCCCGTTTTTCGTAGACAACTTATATATAAGTCGTCTGGAGTTTTTTTTTTTAACAAACAAAGCCGGACGACTTAGAATTAAGTCGTCCCATTTAATTTTCAATTGCAAAAGTGACCTCTTTAGATGACTTAATTCTAAGTCGTCCCATTTAATTTTCAATTGCAAAAGTGACATTTTTAGACGACTTACCTTTAAGTCTTCTGGACGACTTACTTCTATGTCGTCTGCGGCAATGTTTAGTGAAACTTCTTCATTTTCTCTATGTTTACTAATGTGTTTTATTTGTAATATTTGCAGATGATTCGTCAGTTACATGCAGTGTATGGAGAATGGGTTGTTGAAAGATTGCCGTTGGGATTTTGTGGTTGATGATCTCAAAGGGAGCAAAGATTTTTTATGAATGAAGATTCAACACATGCTGAACTTGTTGCAATGACTCAAGAAGATTATAACTTGGACATTGAGAACAGTGACTGTGGAGATTAGCTACTCATTACCAGCAGAAATGATGATGACTCCAGGCAGTCCTCCCATTCATGTTACAAGTGATAGACAAGTTCGAAACTTGCTCGAGATACTCAAACGCATAGAGTATGTCTTTGTGTATCAAGCCGCAGCAAGGTGGGAAACGGTTTCAGAGAAAAGGAAGAAGCTGGTGAATGGTTTGAAGATGTTGGTGATAATGATGAAGCCTGGTGTGTGTACTAAACGAGTACCTAAAACTTATGTTGCTTTTTTTGTGTATTAAAACTTATGTGATTTTTGTTTGTCTTTTGTTGTCTTTCTTTGAGCTAGAATAACTACGAAAAAACTAGTGAAACATTGAAAAACAAGCATAAATTTCATCGAAAACATAGTCTTAACACAACCATGTCACAGAGATATAAGTCTTAACAAACAAGCCTTCTTCTTGAGCCTTCAATTAACCGAAAATCAAAGACAACCCGCAAGATCTCGGGAACAAGTTTCTTTAGCCTAGCCAATCTCATCCACGGGTAATAAGCTTCTTTAGCTGAGCAATCTCTGCAGCCATCTCGTCCCACCTCCTTTCTTAAGCGACGAACCTCTTCTTTGAACTCCGATAACCCAAGGTTGATGCGAAATGGAGCCCATCATCCTACGGGATTGACATAGTTTCACTCAGTTTCCCAATCTCGATTTTTAATTTTAAACAATTAAGAGAAAAAAAAAGAAAAATTACCTTAAACGCAGCTGCAAGTGAAATACATTTTTCCAGGGCAGAAATCCTTATCTTTTGGATTAGTAGATACCTCATCGACGATTCGTCCCCACATGGGCAACCCGTTGGAACTCCATACTGAGCGTCGGCAATGTACCCAAGCATGTCGTAGTGTTTCTTCATTTTCTTCATCTCACTCTTTTCTTGTTTTCTCCACACCATGGATCCATTTCGGAATGAGAGGTTTTTGTGGAGAGAAATGATGATAGAGAAAGTTGAGAGATGAGAGATATGTGGATGAGAGTGAATGACAAGAGATGAGAGTGGGGACTCATCTTTTTCCCTCGAAAATCCTGCCAAAATTTCGTAGTATTAGAAAAGCCGCCAAAAAATCAAAAGTCCGTCTGCTATAATTAGTCGTCTGGAAAGTCTTCCAACTGGACGACTTAGTATACGACTTATATTAAGTCGTCTGGAAAGTCTTCCTGCTGGACGACTTATATTTAAGTCGTCTACTAA